>OX451738.1:1026760108-1026938962 GCA_948472305.1 Vicia faba
TTTTAGGTTTAGCAAGTCCTTATTTATAGACTCTTGAAGAATGGGCTTTGACTCTTCAAATCAAATCCGATCTTCTGTTTTAAATCAGCTGCAAGATCTTCACATAATAATAAAAACAAAACTTTTAAATTTTCCAAAAAAGTCTCCAAGATCCTTTTTAATAAAAAAATAAATTTGCACTTGTTCCTAATAAATCTCCTTGACCTGTGCAGAATAATGAGATATATCCAAAAGGATCTCTCGAAAACAAATCAAATATGTCAAGAGACATAAAATCAAAGCCTACTGCAAAACAGGCCAAGATGTAAACACATATGGCTCAAAATTTGTCTCATACACATGATAGCAGAACCTGTCATGACATTGGTTAAGATGTTGTGACATCTTGCTCAACATCAGTCCAGAACCATATTTTAGAAAAATTTATGCCAAACCTAAAACCATGGATTTAACAATCTTCCCTTTTGGCAAATTTTGGATAAAACAACCATTGCACAATAACCCTGGAGAGAGGAATAAAACCACAACACAAGCTATATACAAGCGTCTAAATTTTGTACAAACTACAATAGAAACATACATCGGAGATTACATGCAGTTACAGATCACCATCTTCAATACTCCAGAAGACAGATGTCCAAACAAGAGGTCTGACATCACATGCATGACCAAAATCCTCTTGTATCACATGATCAAGACTCCCCTCAAAGGGAAAACCCAAATCACCAGAAAATCCAAAATACCATATATGAAATACCCAAGTTCACACATGAGAGCAGCAGCAGCGGCAAAAGATAAAATAGCCTCACTTCATGATTTTCACATAGCTCCAACAGGCAAGATGAAAGAACATCCGGTAAGACATCACACAGACAACCACATCGGCAGTAGCAGCAACAACAGAATCTCTAAACAAGTATGACAGACAATCATACTCACCCTAAATACTTGCATCCATCAAGCAACCATAATCCTTATTCTTCCCTTACCAGTAGCATAATCCTATCAGCATATTAATCAATATGTCAAGACATGTTTTATAACATCAGGACACACACAATATACTAACACTTTATTCCCCCTTTTTAACCAAAAATTGACCCAAAAAAAGAGTATATGTAAAAACATAAATTGGAAGCACACGATGCACACAAGCGCAAAACACACATGGAAGCACACAATCCAAAAACTCATATGGAAACAAACAATAGCAGATGAAAACAAAAACTTCAATAACTTCAGGTGATCATCCTCCTCTTGCCCCTGTCAAAGATCCTCCTACACTCCTTGGTGTTGTCACCAGCCCTTCTATCTTGCAAAGGCCCTTTGTTCCATTTAATAACAACTTGCTTAGGCTTTCCAAACATCAGAACATATAGGAAAAATGCAGTATCAATTGAACTCCTCCATATCTGTAATTCTTATAACTCTTCAATAGTGCAAGTTCCAATCCCACTACTTATGTTCTTAATCTGATGTTTAAACATAACAGTAAATTGTTCCTTATTGTCCATATACTTCAAAGTAATAACCTTTCCTTCAGCAAGATTCTTGATAAGTTGATTATGAGTATCAATATTCTTGTTCCAGCCATGTTAAATGAGATATTTGATATCATTCAGATCTTTGCCAAATAATATCATGACATCATGTTTGACATTATGATCCTTCAACGTCTGGTCAATCCATATTAGTTGAGAACAACCTCTCCTTGTTTCACCATACTCAGATTCAGTAGTATTTCCAGAGGCATAAATTTGCTTCTTAAAGAAACAGGAAATCATATTGTTTCTTAAATACAATTAGCCACAGACCCTCTTTGACCGAATGATATAGTTATAGATCCTTCTTTCTCGAAAAGTAGAACACAACCTTGGTTCAAGCTTAGAAATAAGACATGAATTTGATATTTCTTTATTGAATTAAGTAATGTTTGTTTCATTAGAGTGACTTGTCTTGATCTTCTAGAGTTGTTTTGTCTGAATTCTAACTTCAGGTTATCCGGATCAACACTTGTGGACTAATAGATTACTTCTTTTCATGTCTCCTTTGTATTCATATAAGATGTTCCAACATTATCTTTTACATACTTCTCCCTTTCATTGAATGAATCATCAATTACCACACTTGTGGATTCCATAACATCTTTAGTTATGGAGTTAAAAACTTTATAAGATCTTTTGTTTAAAGAGTAACCCAGAAATATCCCTTCAAACCACAATATATGGTTGAGGGTTCAAGAAAAAAGAAACATTAGAATCCAAGGTGACTACTCACTCATGCATAAGTTCATAGTCCAACACCAAGAGGAATTCTAACAAAAAGGCTCAACGGGGTTAACAAATGATTGCTCAGTCACAAGGTGAATTACTTTTGGTTAGTGGTTGTGCTCAAAATTAAAGAAAAC
The DNA here is from genome assembly GCA_948472305.1 of Vicia faba. Taxonomy (NCBI): domain Eukaryota; kingdom Viridiplantae; phylum Streptophyta; class Magnoliopsida; order Fabales; family Fabaceae; genus Vicia; species Vicia faba. Next base: position 1,026,762,516 of record OX451738.1, read on the forward strand.
GCCTTGATCATTTTCATGATTTCATACAAACAACATAAATGCAAGATTAAACATAAGTCAAACGAGTTAAATAAAATTTTCGGTCTCCTGTACCTATAGTAAAAAATTGAAAGATTCCTCACAAAAAGGCTAGGACCTAAGGTGATTCAATCATGAACAAGTATTGCAAAAAAATAAATGACATGCAAGTTGTACAAATTAAAAGTTTCATAATCATGCTAATTTATGAAAGCAATAAACATGTACCTTGAGTGATACCAACTTCAAAACTATCATTACCACACAAATGCAAGTTGAAACAATCAAACTTGAAAATCACTCCATGCGACTTCAACCAAAAAGATCGATGTTTGAAGGAAAACAACAACAACAACAACAAAAATTATTAGTAATCACTACTACTATTTACTAGTCTTAAAAGTCTTGGTAAAACTGGGTAAAAGGAAGGAGTGAAATAGAAATTCTATTGGCACAATTGTAGGGCACGCTTAGTGCCACAGAGCAGGCTTAGCGCATGCAGAAAAATAAGGCGCACTTAGCGGTAGCAGGTTCGCACAGAAAATCACAAATGCATTTGAATCTTCATGGAAAACTTCCACTTACTCAACTATAAAATTATACAAAAATTTACAAATATTGGGGTGCCACCCAACAAGCACTTGTTTTACGTTGTAAGCTCAGTGCCTTTATGTATGCACATTCCTCCAAGTTTCTTCTTTGCACGGCTATTCCAAACCAAACACATTAGAAAACGTGAAGGAAAACAAACATATACGATATTCACAAGTAAATACAAATATAAAATATAGATAATATAGACATTACATACAAAACTCAAAAACATAGAAACTATTGAAATGTGATTCAATATCAAAACACTAATCCCCTGCAACGGCGCCATTTTTTTGTTGCGGTAAAGCAGCAAGAAAAAGTAAGTATTTTTGTTTTATCGTCTCAACGAGGATTAGTGCAAGGGAAAGAATGTCGTTTAACAGTCTTTGCATCTTTGAGCTTGGTTATGAATGAGTTTAAATTAAAACATATGAACAAGAAAATAAATGCATTCTTTGTAGATGATAGAACTTGTCTGGCATGAATTTCATATACTCGTCACAAACTTAAACCTATCAATCAGTTGTACTCAACCTACAATACTCGTCAAAATCATCATGTATCTCTCACATTAGTGTTCATTTCTGAAACACCTACGAGATGTACCATAATAAAGGTTATGTCTAACACAAAGTTATGAGAACAACGGTATTACTCTTGTCGGCGATGTCTCTTGTAACTCAAACAAAATGGAGGCATTAAGCTTTGATACCCACAATGAATATTAGCTCTAAATCTACCTCTAGAATCTAGAAACTAATAGATATTCATCCTCAAACAGGATTTAGGAGGTATATGTCTATAAGAACACAAATCCAAACATAAAGCAAAAAGATTAAAGTCATCAACAATGATTTGTAAAGAAGATTTTATACAACGCCACGAGTGATAAATATACATAAGATCAGAGTAAGCTTACAAACAAAACCCAAAAATAGAGAAATACATAGAGAGGAAGAGAAAGGAACTGGTCTCCTTGAGTTGTCAGGACGATTTATGCAAACCCATCTCTGATTCATCAAGATGCAAGCTCCAAATGTTGTTTTCTAACCTCTCTCTACCAGGAATGATTCTGATGGTGTTGGGACTCAAAAATACTCAAAACCATACCTAAACAATTTGTTCGAAACTATTTATACAAAAGCAAAAATCACTGACAGTGTAACACCCTTCTAACCCCACATATATTTCTCATATAATTTAAGAAATAATTCAAGTAAAATCACCACTTAAGAGGGTCACATTTCATGAAAAACATCATAATAACAATCGTGCTCCGTAACACGGGTTAAAACAATTTAAAACATGTATTCTGATTAAGATTCAGCAAATCATTTAAAAACATCGCAACGGATTTCATCGTCATAAATAAATTCCATTCATCTTCCAGAAATCAAGTACTATAATCTCAACAAAAGTTGTACTAACAACCATTTTAACATCCAAAAGTCTCGTAAAACATGTTAACAAAAGTGACATGATATTCACAAAACATAGTGTTTTACCCCAAAATTTTCCCTCCCATTTTTACTCAATACATGCTCATTAAGGTTCCTAATTGCTCAAGGTTGACTAAGAATTGACTAGACAAATTCTCCTCCTAAGCAATGAACCTCTAATTAGGGTTTCACTTTTCATCAAGATGTGTGAGCTCCAAAGGTCTCAAATATTTTCCATTGTCCTAATATGCCTTGAATATTTTCCATGAAAAATTCCATGCCTTATACTACAAGTTTGCTCAGTCAATTGCTCAAATGCTTAAAAATCAACTATACTAGGTCAAAAGTCAATTGTGGACCACATACACTCAAACTTTAAGGTTTTTGGAAATCATCAACATTTTGAAGCGATATCCATCATTTGATCAAGGGTTGATATGATTCCTCAAGAAATGCTCCTAATCTATCAAAAGTCAATAATTGCTAAATTAGGGTTTCTATAGGAAAAGTCAATTGAACTTTGACCAGGCATAACTTTCACATACTTCATCCATTTTTCCCCAACCAAAGCTCATTTTGAAGAGAAACTATTTCCGTAAAACTTCTCTTCTGTCTTCAAGTTTAAGAGATACACCATTTGGAAGATACAAGCTTATACATTACAGGTCACTTTTAGAAAGTCAACAAAAGACACTTTTTGTCAAGACCATTTACATCAAGATAAAGTTTTCAAATGCAAAATTGATCAAAATAGGGATTAAATTAGACATCATGTTATTTCCAAAAATTCCAAGATCATCATCATGAGATAGAAATTGAGCAAGTTATGGCTTTCCCAAGTTGGAAAAATTTTGGAAATTTCAAGAATTGTGCATTGGGCAAACTTAAACTTTTAGGTCAATGGCTTAATTTCTTGGACTTCAAATATCTTCTTAAACTTATAGAGGACCTCTAATAGCATTTTTCATGGCCTTATAATTTCTACCTATTTTGTCCATATTTATTTTGATTTTTAAAATAAATATAAAATAAATTGCACAAAATATTTGAAAATGGGCCTTGATCTTTGGGCTAGTGTTTTGGTCTGCCTAGAACCCGAGATTTCATGCAAGCTTTGTCCAGGTTCATCCAAGTTTGAAAATGGCATAAAATCATCAAAAAAGGCATTTTTTTTAAATATTGATCATGGTTTAAAAACAAGAGTTATGGGCTTGATTCTCTCCATGTTATTATGTTCCCTCCACCTCCTCTACATATACATCATGTTTGCAAGCCTCATGGATGAAGACATTATTTAGTAAAGCATACTCAGGTCTGAATTTTGATTTTTCTAACAAATTTATTACAGATCCAATGCTCTCAAGCTCCCTTGCGCCCACCATGTAGCATCAAATCTACATCCTCAGAGGTCAACACATCCAGATCCAAGCGCAACAAATATGCACCCCCGTCATGGGCATTCAAAGGACTCTTTCACCAGATCCAATATAGCCTCTGGTCTCCCTCATACATGGGCCTCACGTTTTCCAGAGTACACCCCCCTTTCTGCTTTGGCAATCAGGCCCAATTTTTTTATTTGTTTTATTGTTTATTTTCTTTTAAAACCATTTTTTATCAAATCAAAAAATAATAATAATAATTAGACTTAGAATTTTTTCTAAAGTTAATTTTAATTTTGTAAATTAATTAACTTAATTATTTTGACTTGTTTTAATTAATTTAAAATCAATTAGAAATAGGTTATTTAATTCAAATATTTTCTTAATAAAAATACAAAAATATTAAAATTAGGTTTAAATTCATTTAATATTTATTTATTTTTAATTAAATTTAGATTTAAGGTAGTTTAATTATTTTCTTAAAATAAACAAAAACCAAAAGATTTTCTTTTACTTAGATTTTTTGTAGGGTTTTAGACGTTTCTTTTCATTTCACACGCGTTGTTTTATTTTCGAATTTTTTATACTAATTGGGATGTGGTGGGAGAACTGACTTGGGATGTTTACGTTTGATTGCAAATTTGCGGTTAGCAAGAGACGCGACCGACTTTTCTTTTATCCAAAAGGAAAGGCGAAAAAGCACAGGAAAGACCTTTGAGATTTTTTCTTGAGTTCGGGGGGTAGATTATGAAAAGGGAAGGTATTAGCACCCTTTTCATCCATGGTTTTCCATGGGCTCTTAGTTACTTTCTAGATCACTTGCTTTTGTTTGAATATGCTTGATGTGTGGTTTTTGAAAGTATTTTGAAAATGTCTTTGTAATGGTTCTCGTCTCTATAAGAACGCGTACAAAGTGTTTATTTGGAAAATAGTTCAAAGATGTGTTTGTGGAATGTGTTTTTGAAAGTATTTTGAAACGTCTTTGTAACGCTTCTTGTCTCTATAAGAACGCGTACAAAGTGTTTTTCTTTTGAAAATGTTTCAAATGAGTGTGTTGGTGTATAAAATGTTTTTGTTGTGAGCAAGCGAGAAACTAGGAGCAATCTACCTACTCAAAAGGTCTTAGATATTCTTTTCCTCCTCCTTTAGATGTTGCTATCTTACCACTGATTTGGTGAGAAGCCCCATCGTTGGATGTGAACGGGACGGGCATAGGTCATCGTATAACCATGATTAGCAATGTTGCAAGATATCTTAGCATTTTTTCTTTAGAGACTAAGATCATTTGGATAGGCAACTTTTGATAGCGTCATCGAGGGACTATGATCTTATATTTTGTTTGGCTTTGCTAAGATACCTTACATGCGTAATATGGTCATTTATGTAAGGCAACCAAGTGGATTTACCCTAGGGATGCTTGTGTGCAAGTGGATTGATTTTCATGCTTGATTTGTCTTTGGTTAGGGTTTGCTACTTGTTGGTTTTAGTATTTCCATACAAAACCCTAATTACTAGCATTTGTATATAAAACATTTAAATTGCCGAAAATAAAAATACTAAGCTATTACATCTTTTAGGGGAGGGGGTGCACAAATTACAAATGGGGAATATTGCAAGAAATTAAATCTAAATAATTATTACAACTATATTGAATTGAATGATAATGTACAAGAAATGTAGATATAATATACAAAGAATAAAGCAATGAAAAGAAACTAAAATATTTTTGTTATGAAGAAAGGGTTTTGACCTACTTAACTAAAAGAAAGTAAATTAATTAAACTAAAAAAAAATTAAACTTAAGTTAATTAAGAAAATTAAAGAAACAAATTTAGGGTTTTTGTGAAAAGATTTTTAAACTAATTAGTCAAACTAAAATGAATGAGAAAAAATGTTAATTAAAATCTTAAGTTCTAAATTAATTAATTAAAAAAAAGACTAAGTCTAAATTAAACTAGATAAGAAAAGAAATTTGTTTAAGAAAATGGTATTTTTAATATTCTATCTATAATAAAATAAGAAATAAATAAAATAATAATAAAAAATAAAGTGGAAAAGTTTTATAATTATTTAGCAAAATATATATATATATATATATATATATATATATATATATATATATATATATATATATATATATATATATATATATATATATATATATATATATATATATATATATATATATATATATATATATATATATATATATATATATATATATATATATATTAAAGAAATAACTAAATGAAAAGTAAGATAAAATAAAAATAGAAATATAAACTAAAGGGGGTTAAAAAGTGAAAAAGGGTGTAAAAAAAGTAAAAAACAATTTTTGTTGTTAGGCCCAAAAGCCTGTTTTTGAAATCAAAAGAAAAAAAAATGCATGGGCTGGAGGAGTTTGGCCCAGCAGAATAACAAATCAAAAAAAAGAAGAAAACGAAAATGGTCTCAGGGGGATTCGAACCCCTGCCTTCAGGATTATCCAACAACACCTTCACCAACGCGCCAGCTGCTTCAATCTGAAAATAACTTAACTTGAATACTATATAACAAAAACGTTAGTTTTTTCTGAAATAAAAAATATATGGTGGGCTTGGGCCGAACCGGGTCGACCCAAGACCCACCATTTATCACTAATTTTACAAAGGGGTTTGTGAAATCCTAAACAGAAGGAGGCAACGCCTCTTCTGAGAAGATGAAGAACGAAGTCTTCATCCTTCTCCTTCGCGATCTTGCTCTCTCTCGCTGCTTCACGATTTCTGTCTTCTCCATCTTTTCTTCTTGTTTCGCTCTTTGAGTTTCTTATTCTGAGTTTCTAACAGATGTTTGCATGTCTTTTTTTTTACAGTAAATCAAAAAGTTGCAAGAAACGGAAGAGAGAAGGAGAGGGAGGTTTCGTGTGATTCGGGTTTTACCAGCTTGGTCTTGGGTGAGATCCTTATTTTTTCCTCTTTCTCTTTTTAACTAATTTCTGAAAGGTTTGTTATTTGAGAAAGTGATGAAGTATGTTTAGGGTTTGGCTGTTTGCATGTGATTCTGTTTTTTTTTTGTGTTTGTATATTTGCTTTGGCCGGAAAAAGAATGAAGAGGGTTTGATGGCTTATGTATTTTTGAACTGAGTTTTTTGTATATTCATGTATTTACTGAACAACAAAAATGGAAGAGGATGATATTCTGTTTGGTTGTGGCTCGGTTTTTGTATATATTTTTGCTGTGAGTTCTATTTTGCTGGAAAAAATGGGAGATGAAGTTGCTACTGGTTTTTGGGACAGTGGATTTTTTTCTTTATGATTTTTGTTGGCTCGATTCTACTTTCTCTGTTACAGAATTCTAGAAATTTAGTTGTTGTTATGCCCCCTGCTTCTGTGTTGTTGTCGGCTTTATATTGTGATGGCTTTTGACTTTTGGCTCTTTGTACAGACCTTGTACTTGATTACTTGTTGTTGGTTGGTTGCTTGTTGCTTTTACTGATTTTTTGAATTTGGCTTTTGTTGGTTGTTTGTTGGCTGTGTTATTTTGCTTGTGATAGATGCTAGCTCTTGTACAGGTTACTTGTTGCTTTGGTGTTGGCTGTTGCTTTTTATCTACAAGTTTTTGTACTTGTAGTTGACTTTTTCTGAATTTCTTCTTTCTGCTGGTTTTCTGTACCCTATGCTTCCAGTACTGTGATGGCTTTTCTGAGTTCTATTTATCTTTACTGTGAACAGAAGTTTGATTTTGCAGTAAACTTGGGAACCTGATTTTCTTTTAGCCATTGTATGTTCTGACTTTTCTTGATTTGAAGCAACACGAGGCTTGTTATTTCTCCCTTTGTAAATAAAACAAATCTTGTAATTTTATTTCATTTGTAAACAAAACAAAATTTGTAACTTCACCTTATTTGTAATGTAATGAACACAAAGCCTTTGAATAAATTTGGTGTGATGAAATTTATTTTACCAATCTCATATTTTAATTGAACTTTAAATTTATCAATTGAATGCTTTGAATAAAACACCTTGGTTTGGGTAACTTGAACTTCAAGCAATCACAAAAAATGAACAAACAAAATATGCGCCTTGTACTTCAATCAAATTTTTAAACAAAATAAATGTTTAAGAATTTAATTCCACTTGGTTAACTTGAATCCAAAACCATGGTCATTTAAAATGAAAGTCTTAATCTTCAACTCTTGTCCAATGTCAAATTGGTAATCAAAATGAGTTCACACGTCATACTTGATTAAAATGGGACTTCATTGTCTAACAAACGTGTTTTAAGAACATTCGTCAATCTTGTAGAATTAACAAACTTCAGCAAATTGTGTTTAAGAACATTCGAAATCAAAAAAATGATTTGCGACGGTTCGATAACTTTCAAAGTCTTCCAAACATAATTTTCTTTTGATCTTTGAAGATAAACTCGTGAGCGACATCACTTATGACCATACGCAGAAATAATCGTCTCAAGATCCTGTAATTTGAGGAAATTACAAATCTTAGAAATCAGACAACAATTACTTAAAATTAGGTCAAAGTTCATGATGCAACTTTTAACGTATTCGAATTTTGGCGATCTTCTACACGTGATCAATTCTTGATTTGTGAAGAGAAAGTGGAGGTGACATCAAGGAGAATCATACACAAAAAGAATCGCTCAAAAATGTCGAATAATGAAGAAGTTACAATCGTTTGAACTTGCTCTCGCAAAAGGTCGATTTTTGGGTCAAAGTAATTGTTTTCAGTTATTTGAGCCCACGAATGAGCAAACTTGCAATGTAAAGTTCGAAAACTGACATAAACATCCTTGAAGATATAGGAAGACCTATGAAGACCATTTGAAACCTTGAAAACTCAATTTTCTCTGAGAAATACCAAACCCTAATTGTTGATTTTCCGCCTAAGAAGAGAATTTGTCTGATCAACCTTTGAACCAAATTGAGTATACGAGAAACCCTAGGATAGTATCTTGCATGAAAAATGGGAGGAAAAATTTTGGGGTACAACAGCTACCCCTGTTCAATCTTCTTAAACTTGAAAAGTGATATTGGCATGCTTGTCGTTTGTAGCTTGAAAGTGGAAGATGATTGAACACTAGAGTGCCCAAAATTTTGCACTCGCCGATGCACGAAGTAATGCCTTGGATCTATTGTACCGGGAATGGGCTTAAAGATGCCATTGAAATGAGGGATAATTGTCGGAGATGGGCTTATAGATTCCATCCAAGGGTGACTACTAGGAAGGAATCAGGACAATCGTTGAGAGATTTATCTGAACCATAAGAGGTCTTGAATAAGCAACAAAATAATATTCATAAATGAATTGTATCTGACTCGTATCTGAGATATGTACTGAATGCGAGTCAGAATGACATCCCTATCTGGATCGTATATGGACTGTATTTGAATGAGTGACAGAATGACATCCGAATCTAGATCGTATCTGGATTGTGTCTGAAAGCTTAATCTGAATGAGTATCAAGATGGCATTCGTATATGGAGTGTATCTGAACTATATCTGAAAGCTGAATCTGAATGAGTATCAAGATGGCCTCCATATTCTTGAGCGTATTTAAACTGTATCTGAAAGCTGAATCTGAATGAGTATCAGGATGGCATCCGTATTTGGAGCGTATCTGAATTGTATCTGAAAGCTGAATCTGAATGAGTATCAGGATGGCATTCGTATCTGGAGCGTATCTGAACTGTATCTGAAAGCTGAATCTGAATGAGTATCAGGATGGCATCAATATCTGGAGTGTATCTGAACTGTATCTGAAAGCTGGATCTGAATGAGTATCAGGATGGCATCCGTATCTGGAGCGTATCTGAATTGTATCTGAAAGTTGGTTCTGAATGAGTATTAGGATGGCATCCGTATCTGGAGCGTATATGAACTGTATTTGAAAGCTAGATCTGAATGAGTATCAAGATGGCATCTGTATTTGGAGCGTATCTGAACTGTATCTGAAAGCTTAATTTGAAAGAGTATCAGGATGGAATCCGTATTTGGAGCATATCTAAACTGTATCTGAAATCTGGATCTAAATGATTATCAGGATGACATCCGTATCTGGAGCGTATCTGAATTGTATCTGAAAGCTGGATCTGAATGATTATCAGGATGGCATCCGTATCTGGAGCGTGTCTGAATTGTATCTGAAAGCTGGATCGGAATGAGTATCAGGATGGCATCCGTATATGGAGCGTATCTGAACTGTATCTGAAAGCTGGATCTAAATGAGTATCAGGATGGCATCTGTATTTGGAGCGTATCTGAATTGTATCTGAAATCTAAATTTGAATGAGTATCAGGATGGCATCCGTATCTAGAGCGTATCTGAACTGTATCTGAGAGTTGAATCTGAATGAGTATCAGGATGGCATCTGTATCTGAAGCGTATCTGAACTGTATCTGAAAGCTGAATGAGAAGAACCCGTGCTGGATTGCTTTAGCTGGTCGTGTAGATAATTTTCCTGGCTTGTCTCGGGTATCAATCTATGACCTTTGTGAATTATTGATGATAGGCATCTGCTGACTAATCTTTCCTGAAGAGATAAAAGATTAGTTATGTGCAATGATGTATGAAATGCATTATAATGAGATTATGTTGTATGTGTTCGTGTTGTCAATGTTATGATGCATAGATGCGATGTACAAGCATGTAAGCTATGCTGCTGTAATCCTGTTGGATTAGGGAAAATAAAATCCCTGACTATTGTTAGGGATATGGAGTGTAAGTCTTCATATTTTTCTTAGAATAAATTCCACTAAGGATTCATGTTTTGTTATTTGAGGAGAGCTCTGCGGAGGAATGTTGAAAACCTTGTGGAGAGTGTTGATTTTTGCTTGGGGAAAAAGAGTTTAGGAGTCTCAGTTGTTCATTACTATACTGGGGAGTTGAAGTTGAACTGATATTTGGTCGGGTCCAGGCTTTACAGTAACTCGTTGTTAGAGTAGTCTACTAGGGAAGAGGAGTTGTGGTCCTTTGATTTATTGCAGTCGTAGAGGCAAACTCGAACTGGGGGAATTTGTAGTTTGTTGGGGAAATAAACCTTGTGGTCGGTCCGTTAGAGAGGAGTTTTCAGAAATTCAAACTTTGGCTGGGAGTCATCCTATGAGAATGATCTTGGAGAGATTTGTCATTTCCCTTAGTAGCAAGTGTTGTAGTAATGCCAGAAAATGTTTGCTTGGTCGCACATGACCCTTTATATGGGAGCCTGTCTACCCCCAGAGTTAATCTGGTGCACCTCGACGCTTAAGATTTTGATCATATTTTTGGTAGCCCTGAATTTCCTAGAGATATTTTCTAAGACTGTTGTGGAAGAAAATGAAGATCTGATACTGACACCATCTGATACTACTGGCACAGATGAGCAAATTGGTGGTACCCAAGATCTTTGTTCAAGTCTCATAATTTTCTAAGAACTGTCTTGGAGGATCTGAAGACATGATACTGACACCATCTGATACTACTGGCACAGACGAGTAAATTTGTGGTACCCAATATCTTCAAAGTGGATTTTATTCAGACCCCTGATCAACGTAACATTGCCCCTTGAGTGATACATATGGAGATTTTCCCCTGGTTATTCAACAATTCTTTGAGAGATTCTTTGAATCTCGACTTGACTGCCCCAGACGTGTTGGACAAAGATCATGTCGTTCTCCTTGATCATGAGAGATTTGTCTTTGGAAGTGTCTTTCCAATTGAAGTGATTTTGTTCACTCATAGAGCTTTCGTTCACTGGATATTCGTTGTGTGAATTTCTTTGATGTCAAACAAGTAACCATATGCAGACAGCGATATTCAAATAATGTAAAGTTTATGTTTGTCTTGAAATTTTTTTTTTTTAAAATGCGTTTTAGTAAGTAAAGAAATTTTGTAAGAAAAAATTCAATTCATGATTTAGAATAAAGCCCTACAAGAGTTAGGATACCTTTTGTAACAGTATGTTTTCGAACTAACCCATGCTTCAATAAGGACTTTTGAAGGGTTGTAACGTGGTCTGGTTCACGGTTTAAGAAACAAAGGATAAAGGCTCAAAATGTATTTGTACCCACCCGCTCTTCGTGATGTTCTTCGGTCCTAAACTCAGTTAATTGTGCGTTTGAACTCCAATTGAGTCTGGAATGATGTTTTGGTGATGGTTCAGACAAGTTAAGTTTGTCGGAAGACAGTCATTTTTTGTAACATTTTTTTCATGTTGTTGAGGATTCGTAGTGACCTCTTTCTTTTGATTTTTTGTCCCTAATTTTTGCCTGACTGTTCTTGTTTTGAGATTACGGTCAACGGGATTCCCCAGTTTTTTTCTTAAGTCTCATTTGTAGGTTTTGACTTAGTGGGATTTTCTTTTTCTTTATTTTTTTGAGAGACTATGACTACCTATGTGATAGGGAACCATCACCTTCTTTTGATTCCAGAGGAATGTTTTGATGTCATTCATTGTATTTACGAGATGAGAGTTTGCGGCTAAACATGCATTTGAATTAACTGAGAGACTACCCTGCCCCAGGTTTTGATTGAAGGTTTCATTTTGTGTGAAAAAGAAAATTCCTACTTCTTTGGCTCGAAGGGGTTGACTAGGGATTATCTTCCTTATAACTCCAGTGTTTAGGATTTGAAAGAACGCGTGTACATCGTCAGCAGGGTCTGTTTAAAAGCATATTGTATGAGATTTATGGCATTGTTTTCGTCATCCTCCCTCTAAAGGCTTGCAACTTTTAGCAAGAGTTGAAAAAGAGAGTAAAAGGCATAGTTTAAATATAGTGAAAACGAATGGATGAATTCAAGACAAACATATGCAAATTCATTAATGAAACAAAGTTTGACATTAATAGATAATTGTTTGAACAACAAAAGAGATTACAATTGAAAATTCAAATAAACAGAAGCCTCATTGTCTGAACTTATCACTTTAGGTGGTGAGACTTTGAGAGGTGATATAAAAAATCTCCAATTGACTGTCTTGTGTGAACTCCAACGCTCCTTCATCGATCAAGTTTTGAATCTTGTACTTTAGTGCCCAACAATCGTTTGTGTCATGTCCAGGACTGTCGGAATGATAAGCACACCTGGCATTATGATTGTACCCTGCAGAGGTTGTGTTGGGATTCTGAGGAGGGTCCTTTAACGTAATCAGCTTGGCCTCTAACACGTATTTCAGTGCTTGAGCTAATGACATATTGACTTTGGTGAAGCGTCTTTCAGATGTATTCCACTTATGCCAATTACCCTGTTGTTGTCGGCTAGGTTGTTGTTGAACCCGTGAGGTAGTAGTAGTTTGAGAGGGTCTAACCTCTTTTCTTCTTGGAGGTTGACCAATGACTTGGTCCCCAACCTCGGCTATTTGTTTCATACGGTTGCATTCGTCTTGATGGAGCTTGTTGACAATGGTCCTCAGCTCTTCTTGTCCCCGAGCTAGGCTTTGGATAAGAGTCATCTTCCCTAGAATTTAGATTCTCATTGCTTCCATCTCAACCTGTAGATGTTCAACCTGGTCATCCTTGTCGTTATCAGGGCGTTTCTTGGTCAGATTCTCAACGAGGAGTGTTTTCAACTCTTCTTGCCCCTTGAATAGGTTAAGGAACATTTCCCTGAACTGAGCCTCTTAAGTTTGAAGATCTCCATTGTCTTGTTGGAGAGCCATTGATGAAATAAACAACGAGAACATGAGAGACCGGTACTGGAGACTAACTGTTATGCAATGACGTATATGACATGTGTTGTACCCCAAAATTTTCCCTCTCATTTCTCAAGGAATCACCCTGGATCCTCAAGTTTACTTCCATCCAATTCCAAGCCTTAAACTGCGATTTTTCAAGAAAGTCATCTGCAAGGGCAAAACGGTCATTTACACATTGAAAGGTCAAACTTTGACTTTTGGATCAAAACCAAGTTTCAAGAATCATACTTCATCAAGACATATTGGAATGTGAGTTTTGTTTCGTCAAGAAATTCAAAAGTCAAATTTACTTTGGGAAAGTCAAATTTACTTTGGGAAAGTCAAATTTACTTTGGGAAAGTCAAATTTCTAAATACTTAGAATTTGTTTCTAAGTATTTAAGAAATATGACAAGTTCAGAACTTTTGATCAGATTATTACCATGATGCAAGCTGATTCTGGATCAACTTCTGACATAAGAGTTTTAGATCTCAATAAGATCTAAGACATTGCAGAATAGAACTTCTCCTAGAAATGCTGGGATTTCAAGTTATAAACTTCTCAAAGACACGTCCATGAAACTGAAACACTCAGCAAATTCTGGACACTCTCAAGACAGAGTTTGGTCAGAACTTCTGGGCCAGTTTTCACAAAGGTTTAGTCAGATCTTGCAAGAGCAGTTCAAAGAAGGTTTACAAAGTGTGTTACAAACATCCTGGAAAGCCTAGGAGCTCCTTCAGAACATGTTGGAGCCAGAAGATACAAAGATCAGAGGTTGGATGCTACGCTGAAGCGGAACTTCTGATCCAGAACTAAGACACGGTGTAGAATCTCACGTTACAGGATGTATGGTTGTGATAAGTCTCGTCATCATTTAATGCTCACAACCACTTTTGAGTCTTTATTCAAAGGATGTCCACCACGTGTACCTCTACTGTCTTGGGATAGCAAAATTTGGTACTAGGCCCATGCTTTGTTTTGCTTTTCCTTAAATCCTGCTGACAACTCCAGCTTAAGCATGGTTAAAAGCTGCTAATAAGCAGCTAGTTCGGCCTACGCCTGCATCCCATAATTGCACCAAACTAGCATACGAAAACAGTGATGAAAAATCAAGGGAGCAGGATGCCAAATTGATTTAAAAATCCCATTTGTCTTTCCTCCCAAAATCACAACAAATTCACCTATAAATACTTTGCTCCATCACACATTCAAGGGGTTGGGCTTTAAGGGAGAGGCTGGCTTTTGGAAAGAGAGAACTATCAAAAGAGGAAAAGAAACCTGTGAAACCCTTCATAAAAATCCAAATTTCCCAAACAGAAAACCAAACCTTTGTTCTTCCCTTTGAATCAAATAACTTGGCATTTTCTCTTCTGTTACTCTTGCTGATTCCAGAACATCCAAAGGCAGGAACTCAAAGTTCCAAGCACGCTCCAGGTTCAAGGTAAGTCTTTCTGACTTTGCTTGTTTTTTTTTTCATTCTGAACATCATTAACATGTAAATATCATAGTATTGATGTTGTTCATATCATTGCATAAGTAGAAGAAACTGTGAATCAGAGTTTCTTGATTAGGGCTAGACTCAGATTTAGGATTAGAACTTCTATAAGTTGTCGTGTTGTTATCCTTATGATTTGATGTTTAATAAGAATTGAATAAATGGATAGTGTGTTGATTAAAAGTCAAAATGTAACACAGAACTTCTGTTTTTCACTCACCATTTTAACACACAGAACTTCTAGGATTTTCTCACTGTTTAAGCACGTAAAACTTCTGAGTTCTCTACACTGTTTTAACACATAGAACTTGTATGATTTTTTCTCACTGTCAACTCACACTGTAGTTCTGATGCTTACATGCTGATAACGCAATGAACTGCTAATGTTCACTCACTGGCATAACACACAGAACTTCTGATGATTCACTCACTGTTCTAACACAGAACAGAACTTCTGAGTTCTCCTTACATGTCAAATACACTAAACTTCTGATGTTTCCATTCGTTGTTTTCAAACACTCAGAGTTTCTGGTTTTCACATGCTGACAATACACTGAACTTCTGAAGTTTACTCATTGTTTTAGTGTGATACAGAACTTCTGACTTGTGGCCCACTGTCTGAATACCACCCAGAATTTCTGTGTTTTCCCTCTAATGTTTCTTGCAGGACCTCAGAGTGTACGAATCCAGAACTTCTGATTCCATTGACGTTCCTTTCTGAGTCATCACGCGCCTGGCTTCAGAACTTCTGACCCTTGTTTATTTTTCTTGCAGTAGCACGCTGTTTCTGTCTTTCATTTATTTCCCTTTTCATCATTTTTAACATTAACATAACAAGACATAAAAATATTTTTTGTTATTAACTAATTTATTTATTTATTTTATGACAAAAAACATTTTGTAAACAAGTCCATTTCTTTCTTATATTGTACATTTCAATATGGTTGTAATAGTAACTTAGGACTTATTTTTACTTGCAACCCCCATTCATAAATATGTACCCCCATCCCCTAAATATTGTAATAGCGTAGGACTTTACATTTCTGTAACTTATCGCTTTAAAATATATTGCTAGTAAATAGGATGTATAGCAAGATAAAATCAACAAATAGATGACTTTCAAATACAAGACAAAATGCATGCAAACTAATACACTTGCACACTAGCACCCTTAGGGTAATCCCACTTTGTGGCCTATCAGAAAATAGTCATGTCCCTCGAACATGGGCGTTTTAGCAAAGACCCTCGATAAAAGATCGTAGTCCCTCGATCACCCTCGATGTTGCCTTCGGTAAACGATCTAGTCCCTAAAACGATATTGCTAAAACGTTCCATGGGTTGCCTTATAAGACTATACAAACGTCCCCATGTCCGTCACTTCACATCCAACGATGGGGCTTCTTACCAAATCAATGATAAGATAGCAACATCTAAAGGAGGAGGAAAAGAACATCTAAGACCTTTTGAGTAGGTAGATTCGCTCCTAGTTGCTTGCTTGCTCACAACAAAAACATTTTATCTCACAAACAGCTCTTTGAACTATTTTCTAAACAAACACTTTGTATGCGTTCTTATAGAAACGAGAATCATTACAAAGTTATATTTTCAAAATACTTTCAAAAATCACCACAACAAGCACACATTCAAACAAAACAAGTGATCTAGCAAGTAACTAAGAGCCCATGGAAAACCATGGATGAAAAGGGTGCTAACACCTTCCCTTTTCATAATCTACCCCTCGAACTCAAGAAAACATCTCTAAAGGTCTTTCCTGTGCTTTTTCACCTTTCCTATTTGGATAAAACAAAACTCGGTGGCGACTCTTGCTAAACCGCAACATTTGCAAACATAAACGCAAAACCTCAAGTCAGTTCTCCCACCGTATCACAGAACTGGCGACTCTGCTGGGGACTTATTTACTTAAAGTAGGGTTACCTTAGGGTTAGATCACATTTACTTTCTTTCATTGTTTGATTCGCATGCTTTACATTATGGTTCTCTGTTTGGGCTTGCTTTGATCCTCCACCCGTATATGGGACACCTTTTTAGGTAAGTAGCAATAGATTGTGGAAACTGTACGGCGTAGACCGATATGGTTGAAGCAATGGCTACGTTAGTGTGACGCATTTGTGGGTACCTGTATCCCTCGTGTTGAATCCGAGAGAATACGGGGCCACTGAATGGCGTCATGAAGCACTAATTGACTTTAGAACCCTAATTGAACTAACTTGGCCATTAGGACGTAGTGAGATAACCGATTTCAGTGTAGAGCTAAAAATTGGTTGATACTCGATACTACACTCATTGAGGCTGGACTTTTGGGATATCTCGGCCACAAGAAAAGATTGATTGTGCTGAGACAATGCCTAAGATAAAGATCGGTGATATTGAGATGCTTTAGAACCCGATCACTATTGCTAGGACAAGTTGAATCAATCCAACTTCAAGAGGGTACTACCTTAAAACCCATGCAAGCCTAAACCTAAGGCTGTTTATGTGACTTGTGTGCTTTCAACTTGAACTACTTGCAGGGTTTTATTATCTGACGGCATGAGTTTCTTGCAGGTTTTGTTTATAGTCATTATCCAATAACTTGGATTTCTTGCAGGGTTTACTTGCTTACATCACTTTGCACTTTTACTTAAACGCGTAGCATACACATCATAACATCATACTATAGCATTTCCTTAACCATTTCAAGGATCTCAAGGGCCTGTGGTGCAGGTTATGATGAACCAAACGTCTAGCAAGGGGCGGGGGGATTTATTTTCCTCTAGCCAATGTCATTAAAAGATTAAAACATGATAACTTGAGTCAGGGGCTATGACCCACTTGATATGGTGAGCTTGACTTTCGTAGAAGGACATTCGATGATATGAAGTTTTTCAATCAAAGCTGAAAATCTCATTTTCTTACATTTTCTTTTTACCCCGCGAGATCCTTGAAAACATTGCATACATATATCATACATATCATTGCATTAACAGGTTTCAAAGTAGCTCTCTCATGTTCTCGTTGTTTATTTCAGCAATGGCTCTCAAACAAGACAATAGAGATCTCCAAATTCAAGAGGATCAGTTCATGGAAATGCTCCTAAGCCTATACAAGGGGCAGGAAGAGTTGAAAGCACTCCTCGCTGGGAACCTGGCCAAGAAAAATCCTGAAGACAATAAGGACGAACGGTTGGAACAACTGCAAGCTGAGGTTGAAGCAATGAGAACCCAGATGCTAGGGTTGATGGCTCTTATCCAAAACCTGGCTCAAGGACAGGAAGAGCTGAGAGCCCTTGTCAACAGGCTTCATCAAGACAGATGCAACCAAATATGGAAAACAGCCAGAATTGGAGATCGAGTCATTGATCAGCCTCCGATGAAGAGTGTACCTTTCTAAATTGCTTCCACGTCACGAGCCCAACAAAAATCTCGCCAACAACAACAGGATAATCGGCATAGGCAAAATACATCTGAAAGACGCTTCACCGAAGTCAACATGTCATTGGCTCAAGTACTGCAACACATGTTGGAGGCTAAGCCGGTTACGTTAAAAGACCCCCTCAGAATCCCAACACAGCCTCCCCAAGGTACAATCCAAATGAAAGATGTACGTACCACTCCAACAGTCCTAGACATGACACCAATAATTGTTGGACGCTGAGAAATAAAATTCAAGATCTGATTGAAAAGGGAACGCTAGAATTTGCACCATATGGTCAACTGGAATTCTTCTGCCGTCCCTCAAAAGCTCTCCACCTAAAATGACAAGTTCAGACAAAGAGGCTCCTTTTCATTTGAATTTTCAATTCTAATCTCTTATGTTGTTTAAATAATTATCTATTAATGTCAAACTTTATTTCATTAATGCATTGCATATGTTTGTCTTGAATTCATCCGTTCGTTTTCTCTATATTTAAACTATGCCTTTTACACTCTTTATGACATTCAACTCTTGCTAAAAGATACAAGCCTTTAGAGGGAGGATGACGAAAACAATGCCATAGTCTCATACAGTATGCTCTTGAACAGACCTTGCTGACGATGTACAAGCATTCTTTCAAATCCTAAACACTGTAGTTATAAGGAAGATAATCCCTAGTCAACCCATTTGAGCCAAAGAAGCATAAGTTTTCTTTCTTACACAAATTGAAACCTTTAATCAAAACCTGGGGCAGGGTAGTCTCTCAGTTGATTCAAACGTGCATCTAGTCGCAAACTCTCATTTCGTAATACAACGAATGAAGTCAAGAAACATTCCTCTGGAATCAAAAGACAGTGATGGTTCCCTACCAAATAGGCGGTCATTATCTCTCAAAAAGAAAAGCCCACTAAGTCAAAACCTACAAAGGAGACTTAAAGAAAATAGGGGCATCCCGCTGACCGTAATCTCAAAATAAGAACAGTCGGGAAAAAATTAGGGATAACAAATCAAATAAAAAGAGGTCACTACAAATCCTCAACAACATATAGCAAAAATGACTGCCTTCCGGCAAACTTAACTCGTCTGAACCATCACCAAAACGTCATTCCGGACTCAATTAGAGTTCAAACGCACAATTAATTGAGTTTAGGACTGAAGAACATCACGAAGAACGGGTGGGTACAAATACACTTTGAGCCTTTATCCTTTGTTTCTTAAACCGTAAACTAAGCCACATTACAACCCTTCAAAAGTCCTAATTGAAGCGTGGATTAGTTCGAGAGCATAATGTTACAAAAGGTATCCTGACTCCTGTAAGGCTTACTTTAAATCCTGAGTTGAAATTTCTTTATTTGCTAAAATGCATTTTCAAAAGTTCCAAGATAAACATAAACTTTGCATTACTTGAATATCACTGTTTGCATATGGCTATTTGTTTTACAGTGGAGAAATTCACACAACGAATATCCGATGAACGAAAGCTCTCTCGGTGAACAAAATCACTGCAAATGGGATGACACTTCCAATGACAAATCTCCTATCAACAAGGGGACATGACATGTCACTATCCAGCACACCTGGGACAGTCCAGTCAAGATTCCAAGAAATCTCTCAAGAAGTACAAAAAAACCAAGGGGCAGGTCTCCATTAATTGGGGCATTGAATGCGAATCCCGACAAAGGTTTACATACAACCGAACATTTCATGGCAATACCACAAACATTTGCTGCTAGGGGCGGTGACAAATATCCCCAAAATACTTCTAGTAGAATGATTCCCCAGCAAGAGTTTAATCTCTGAAAACCTTTCCCCAGCTGAGACAACCTCAAGAGTCCTCGAGGACTTTCCCCAACGAAGTAGCCGCCTCCCCAACAGACTGACAACAGGGTTTATTTCCCCAACAAACTACAGATTCCCCAGTTTGAGTTTGCCTCTCCAACTATTACAAATCAAAGGACCACAAATCCTCTTCCCCAGTAGACTACTCTACAATCCCCAACAAGTTACTATGAAGCCTGGACCCAACCAGACATTAGTTCAACTTCGACTCCCCAGTAGAGCAACGGACAACCGAGACTCCTGAACTTTTTCCCCCAAGCGGGAATCAATACTCTCCACAGAGTTCTTATCTTTCCCCGGAGGAGTTCTGCTCAAAAGAACAGGAATCCTTGGTGGAAATATTCTAAGAAAAGTTTGAAGACTCACCTACTCTTCAACAGCAGTCCGGGATTTAATGACTCTCCAGCATTTGTCAAGGATTTATTTTTCGGACACAGATACATTCAAATAAACATCTCACATTTCATATATCATATTACATACATGACAAGTACACACGAAACAATCTCATTTATTTCAGGAAAGATCATTCAACAGATAAAGGTCATCATCCTTTTGGAGTAGTAATCATCCAAGATTCCTTCATCATCCTGCTGAGGTAGTAATCGTCCAAGATTCCTTCATCATCTTGCTGAGCATTCAAAATACAATCCATATACGATCCAGATTCGGATGTCATTTTGTCACTCATTCAAAATACAGTCGAGATATGATCCAGATTCGGATGTCATTTTGTCACTCATTCAAAATACAGTCTAGATACGATCCAGATTCGGATGTCATTCTATCACTCATTCAAATACAGTCCGGATACAATCTAGATTCAGATGTCATTATGTCACTCATTCAAATACAGTCCAGATACGATCCAGATTCGGATGTCATTCTGTCACTCATTCAAATACAATCCAGATATGATCCAGATTCGGATGTAATTCTATCACTCATTCAAATACAGACCAGATACGATCCATATTCGAATGTAATTCTTTCACTAATTCAAATACAACCCAGATACGATCCTGATTCGGATGTAATTTTGTCACTCATTTAAATATAGTCCAGATACGATCCAGATTCGGATGTCATTTTGTCACTCATTCAAATACAGTCCAAATACGATCCAGATACGGATGTCATTCTGTCACTCATTCAAATTCAGTTCAGATACAATCCAGATTCGGATGTCATTCTGTCACTCATTCAAATACAATCCAGATATGATCCAGATTCGGATGTCATTTTGTCACTCATTCAAATACAGACCAGATACAATCTAGATTCGAATGTCATTCTGCCACCCATTCAAATACAGTTCAGATACGATCCAGATTCGGATGTAATTCTATCACTCATTCAAATACAGTCCAGATACGATCCAGATTCGGATGTCATTTTGTCACTCATTCAAATACAGCCCAGATACGATCCAGATTCGGATGTCATTTTGTCACTCATTCAAATACAGTCCAGATACGATCCAGATTCGGATGTCATTTTGTCACTCATTCAAATACAGTCCAGATACGATCCAGATTTGGATGTCATTCTGTCACTCATTCAAATACAGTCCATATACGATCCAGATATGGATGTCATTCTGTCACTCATTCAAATACAGTCCAGATACGATCCAAATTCGGATGTCATTCTGTCACTCATTCAAATACAGTCCAGATACGATCCAGATTCAGATGTCATTCTGACGCTCATTTAGTACATTTCACAGATACGAGTCAGATACAATTCATTTATGGATATTATTCCGATACTCATCCCACGGACGCCATTCTGATGATCAGTCAGTTCCAGCTTATAGATATAGTCCAACAATCATTTCTGGATGTCATCTTTAAGCCCATCTCCAACAACTATCCATTATCTCTCCAAATGGAATCTTTAAGCCCATTCCCTACACAATCAATCACAACATCATCGAGTGCAAATTTCTGGGCACTCTAGTGTTCAATCATCTTCCACCTTCAAATCACGAATGGCAGAATTACCAATCTAATTCTTCAGGTGTAAGATTGAACAGGGGCAATTGTTGTACCCAAAAATTTTCCTTCTCATTTCTCAAGGAATCACCCTGGATCCTCAAGTTTGCTTCCATCCAATTCCAAGCCTTGAACTGCAATTTTTCAAGAAAGTCATCCGCAAGGGCAAAATGGTCATTTACACACTGAAAGGTCAACCTTTGACTTTTTGATCAAAACCAAGTTTCAAGAATCAAATTTCATCAAGACATGTTGGAATGTGAGTTTTGTTTCGTCAAGAAATTCAAAATTCAAATTTACTTTGGAAAAGTCAAATTTCAAAATACTTGGAATGTTTTCTAAGTATATAAGAAATATGACAAGTTCAGAACTTCTGATCAGATTATCACCATGATGCAAGCTGATTTTGGATCAACTTCTGACACAAGAGTTTTAGATCTCAACAAGATCTAAGACATTGTAGAACAGAACTTCTCCTAGAAATGCTGGGATTTCAAGTTATAAACTTCTCAAAGACACGTCAATGAAACTAAAACACTCAACAAATTCTGGACACTCTCAAGACAGAGTTTGGTCAGAACTTTCGGGCCAGTTTTCACAAAGGTTCGGTCAGAGCTTGCAAGAGCAGTTCAAAGAAGGTTTACAAAGCGTGTTAAAAACATCCTGGAAAGCCTGGGAGCTCCTTCAGAACATGCTGGAGCCAGAAGATACAAAAATCAGAGGTTGGATGCTACGCTGAAGCAGAACTTCATATCCAGAACTAAGCCATGTTGTAGAATCTTACGTTACAGTATTTCCGGTTGTGATAAGTCTCATCATCACTTAATGCTCACAACTACTTTTGAGTCTTTATCCAAAGGATGTCCACCACGTGTACCTCTACTGTCTTGGGATAGCAAACTTTGGTACTAGGCCCATGCTTTGTTTTGCTTTTCCTTAAATCCTGTTGGCAACTCCAGATTAAGCATGGTTAAAAGCTGCTAATCAGCAGCTAGTTCGGCCTACGCCTGCATCCCATAATTGCACCAAACTAGCATACGAAAACAGTGATGAAAAAGCAAGGGAGAAGGATGCCAAATTGATTTAAAAATCCCATTTGTCTTTCCCCCCAAAATCACAACAAATTCACCTATAAATACTTTGCTCCAGTACACGTTCAAGGGGTTGGGCTTTAAGGGAGAGGATGGATTTTGGAAAGAGAGAACTATCAAAAGAGAAAAAGAAACTTGTGAAACCCTTCATAAAAATCCAGATTTCCCAAACAGAAAATCAAACCTTTGTTCTTCCCTTTGAATCAAAGAACTTGGCATTTTATCTTCCGTTACTCTTGCTGATTCCAGAACATCCAAAGGCAGCAACTCAAAGCTCCAAGCACGCTCCAGGTTCAAGGTAAGACTTTCTGAATTTGCTTGTTTTTTTTTCATTCTGAACATCATTAACATGTAAATATCATAGTATTGATGTTGTTCATATCATTTCATAAGTAGAAAAACCTGTGGGTCATAGTTTCTTGATTAGGGCTAGACTCAGATTTAGGATTAGAACTTCTATAAGTTGTCGTGTTGTTATCCTTCTGATTTGTTGTTTAATAAGAACTGAAGGAATTGCTGGTGTGCTGATTAAAAGTCAAAATGTAACACAGAACTTCTGTTTTTCACTCACCATTTTAACACACAGAACTTCTAGGATTTTCTCACTGTTTAAGCACGCAGAACTTCTGAGTTTGCTTCACACTTTTAACACACAGAACTTCTATGATTGTTTCTCACTGTTAACACACACTGAACTTCTGATGCTTACATGTTGATAACGCACTGAACTGCTAATGTTCACTCACTGGCATAACACACCAAACTTCTAATGATTCACTCACTGTTCTAACACAGCACAAAACTTATAAGTTCTCCTTACATGTCAAATACACTGAACTTCTGATGTTTCCATTCGCTGTTTTCAAACACTCAGAGTTTGTGATTTTCACATGCTGACAATACACTGAACTTCTGAAGTTTACTCAATGTTATAGTGTGATACAGAACTTCTGACTTGTGGCCCACTGTCTGAATACCACCCATAATTTCTGTGTTTTCCCTCTAAAGTTTCTTGCAGGACCTCAGAGTGTATGAATCCATAACTTCTGATTCTATTGACATTCCTTTCTGAGTCATCACGCGCCTGGCTTCAGAACTTCTGATTCCTTGTTTATTTTTCTTACAGTAGCACGTTGTTTCTGTCTTTCATTTATTTCCCTTTTAATCATTTTTAACATTAACATAAAAAGACATAAAAATATTTTCTTTTATTAACTAATTTATTTCTTTTTTTTAAGACAAAAAACATTTTCTAAACAAGTCCATTTCTTTCTTATATATGTACATTTCAATATGGTTGTAATAGTAACTTAGGATTTATTTTTACTTGCAACCCCCATTCATAAATATGTACCCCCAGCCCCTAAATAGTGTATTAGCGTAGGACTTTAAATTTCTGCAACTTATCGCTTTAAAATATATTGCTAGTAAATAGGATGTATAGCAAGATAAAATCAAGACATAGATGACTTTCAAATACAAGACAAAATGCATGCAAACTAACACAGTTGTACACTAGCACCCTTAGGGTAATCCCACATTGTGGCCTATCAGAAAATAGTCATGTCCCTCGAACATGGGCGTTTTAGCAAAGACCCTCGTTAAAAGATCATAGTCCCTCGATGTTTCCTTCGGTAAACGATCTAGTCCCTAAAATGACATTGCTAAAACGTTCCATGGGTTGCCTTCTATGACTATACAAACGTCCCCACGTCCGTCCCTTCACATCCAACGATGGGGCTTCTTACCAAATCAATGATAAGATAGAAACATCTAAAGGAGGAGGAAAAGAACATCTAAGACCTTTTGAGTAGGTAGATTCGCTCCAAGTTGCTTGCTTGCTCACAACAAAAACATTATATCTCACAAACACCTCTTTGAACTATTTTCGAAACAAACACTTTGTATGCATTCTTTTAGAAACGAGAATCATTAAAAGTTATATTTTCAAAATACTTTTAAAAATCACTATCACAAGCACACATTCAAACAAAAGCAAGTGATCTAGAAAGTAACTAAGAGCCCATGGAAAACCATGGATGAAAATGGTGCTAACACCTTCCTTTTTCATAATCTACCCCCCGAACTCAAGAAAACATCTCTAAAGGTCTTTCCTGTGCTTTTTCACCTTTCCTATTTGGATAAAAGAAAAGTCGGTGGCGACTCTTGCTAAGCCGCAACATTTGCAAACACAAACGCAAGACCTCAAGTCAGTTCTCCCACCGTATCACAACATGTAAATGTTTTCAAGGATCTCACGAGGTAAATGTTAGTAGTCAATTACAACTTTAATTGGAGAACTTTGTATCGGTGGATGTCCTTCCACGAGAATTAATCTCACCATGTCGAGTGGGTCATAACCTTTTTCTCAAGTTATTGTACTTGATATTTGACGGTGCTTGGTTTAGGGGAAAATAAATCCTCTTGCCCCTTGATAGACGTCTGGTTCAATGTGACCCTGTATAAAAGACCTTTGAGATCCTTGAAATGTTATGGTTCAATGTTATTAAAAATGCTATGGTATGATGTCATGATATTATGTACAAGTATGCAAAGTAAGAAAGTTTATATACAAATAATCATATACACAGAAAGCAGACAAGTTCTTAGGTTTAGGCTTGCATGGAATTTGTAGGTAAGTACCCTCTTGAAGTTTAGTGGGCTCAAACCTGTCCTAGCCATAGTAATCGGGTTCTAAGGAGCTCAATATCATTGGTTTGTTTCCTTGGGCATTGTTTCAGTGCAAGCCTCTTTAATGGCGACTGAAATATCCCAAAAAACCAAATCTCAATGAGTGTAGTATCGAGTATCTACCAACTTCAGACTGCACTAAATCCAGTCATCTCACTACGTCCTAATGGCCAAGTTGGTCAAGTAAAGGTTCTAAAAGTTCATTAGTGCTTCATGACATCACTCAGCGGCCTTGTATTATCCTTGATTAACTTAAGGGCTACTGGTACCCACAAATATGTCGCACTAACGTAGATATTTCTTAGACCATGTCGGTATACTCCGCACAGTTTCCACAACATATTGCTACTTACCTATAAGGTATCCCAAATCTGGGTAGAGGATTCAAACCCAAACAAAGAACCGTAATGTAAAGCATACAAGCCGAACAATGAAATCAAGTAAATATGATCTAACCCTAAGGTAACCCCACTTTAAGAATACTCCCCAGCAGAGTCGCCAGTTCTGTGATGCCGTGGGAGAACTGACTTGGGATGTTTGCGTTCGATCGTAAATGTTGCAGTTAGCAAGAGTCGCCATCGAATTTTATTTTATCCAAAAGGAAAGGTGAAAAGCATAGGAAAGACCTTTTAGATTTTTTCTTGAGTTCGGGGGGTAGATTATGAAAAGGGAAGGTATTAGCACCCTTTTCATCCATGGTTTTCTATGGGCTCTTAGTTACTTTCTAGATCACTTGCTTTTGTTTGAATGTGCTTGTGGTGTGGTTTTTTAAAGTATTTTGAAAACGTCTTTGTAATGGTTCTCGTCTCTATAAGGACGCGTACAAAGTGTTTATTTGGAAAATAGTTCAAAGATGTGTTTGTGGAATGTGTTTTTGAAAGTATTTTAAAACGTCTTTGTAACGCTTCTTGTCTCTATAAGAACGCGTACAAAGTGTTTTTCTTTTGAAAATGTTTCAAATGAGTGTGTTGGTGTATAAAATGTTTTTGTTGTGAGCAAGCGAGAAACTAGGAGCAATCTACCTACTCAAAAGGTCTTAGATATTCTTTTCCTCCTCCTTTAGATGTTGCTATCTTACCACTGATTTGGTGAGAAGCCCCATCGTTGGATGTGAACGGGACGGGCGTAGGTCATCGTATAACCATGATTAGCAATGTTGCAAGATATCTTAGCATTTTTTCTTTAGGGACTAAGATCATTTGGATAGGCAACTTTTGATAGCGTCATCAAGGGACTATGATCTTATATTTTGTTTGGCTTTGCTAAGATACCTTACATGCGTAATATGGTCATTTATGTAAGGCAACCAAGTGGATTTACCCTAGGGATGCTTGTGTGCAAGTGGATTGATTTTCATGCTTGATTTGTCTTTGGTTAGGGTTTGCTACTTGTTGGTTTTAGTATTTCCATACAAAACCCTAATTACTAGCATTTGTATATAAAACATTTAAATTGCCGAAAATAAAAATACTAAGCTATTACATCTTTTAGGGGACGGGGTACACAAATTACAAATGGGGAATATTGCAAGAAATTAAATCTAAATAATTATTACAACCATATTGAATTGAATGATAATGTACAAGAAATATAGATATAATATACAAAGAATAAATCAATAAAAAAAACTAAAATATTTTTGTTATGAAGAAAGGGTTTTAACCTACTTAACTAAAAGAAAGTAAATTAATTAAACTAAAAAAAATTAAACTTAAGTTAATTAAGAAAATTAAAGAAAAAAATTTAGGGTTTTTGTGAAAAGATTATTAAACTAATTAGTCAAACTAAAATGAATGAGAAAAAATGTTAATTAAAATCTTAAGTTCTAAATTAATTAATTAAAAAAAGACTAAGTCTAAATTAAACTAGATAAGAAAATAAATTTGTTTAAGAAAATGGTATTTTTAATATTCTATTTATAATAAAATAAGAAACAAATAAAATAATAATAATAAATAAAGTGGAAAAGTTTTACTATAATTATTTATATATATATATATATATATATATATATATATATATATATATATATATATATATATATATATATATATATATATATATATATATATATATATATATATATATATATATATATATATATATATATATATATATATATATATATATATATATATATATATATATATTTTAAAGAAATAACTAAATGAAAAGTAAGATAAAATAAAAATAGAAATATAAACTAAAGGGGGTTAAAAAGTGAAAAAGGGTGTAAAAAAAGTAAAAAAGCAATTTTTGTTGTTAGGCCCAAAAGCCTGTTTTTAAAATTAAAAGAAAAGAAAAAATGCATGGGCTGGAGGAGTTTGGCCCAGCAGAATAACAAATCAAAAAAATGAAGAAAGCGAAAATGGTCTCAGGGGGATTTGAACCCCTGCCTTCAGGATTATCCAACAACACCTTCACTAATGCGCCAGCTGCTTCAATCTGTAAATAACTTAACTTGAATACTATATAACAAAAATGTTAGTTTTTTTCTGAAATAAAAAATATATGGTGGGCTTGGGCCGAACCGGGTCGACCCAAGACCCACCATTTATCACTAATTTTACAAAGGGGTTTATAAAACCCTAAACAAAAGGAGACAACGCCTCTTTTGAGAAGATGAAGAACGAAGTCTTCATCCTTCTCCTTCGCGATCTTGCTCTGTCTCGCTGCTTCGTAATTTATGTCTTCTCTATCTTTTCTTCCAGTTTCTCTCTTTGAGTTTCTTATTCTGAGTTTTTAACTGATGTTTGGATGTCTTTTTTTTTACAGTAAATCAAAAAGTTGCAAGAAACGGAAGAGAGAAGGAGAGGGAGGTTTTGTGTGATTCGGGTTTTACCAGCTTGGTCTTGGGTGAGATCCTTCTTTTTTCCTCTTGCTCTTTTTAATGAATTTCTGAAGGGTTGGTTATTTGAGAAAGTGATGAAGTATGTTTAGGGTTTGTCCGTTTGCATGTGATTCTGTTTTTTTTTTGTGTTTGTATATTTGCTTTGGCCGGAAAAAGAATAAAGAGGGTTTGATGGCTTCTATCTTTTTAAATTGAGTTTTCTATATATTTATGTATTCACTGAACAACAAAAATGGAAGAAGATGATATTCTGTTTGGTTGTGGCTCGGTTTTTGTATATATTTTTGCTGTGAGTTCTGTTTTGCTGGAAAAAAATGGGAGATGAAGTTACTACTGGTTTTTTGGACTGTGGCTTTTTTCTTTATGATTTTTGTTGGCTCGATTCTACTTTCTCTGTTACGGAATTCTAGAAATTTGGTTGTTGTTATGCCCCCCAGCTTCTGTGGTTTTGTCGGGTTTATATTGTGATGGCTTTTGACTTTTGGCTCTTTGTACAGACCTTGTACTTGATTACTTGTTGTTGGTTGGTTGCTTGTTGCTTTTACTGATTTTGTGACTTTGGCTTTTGTTGGTTGTGTTATTTTGCTTGTGATAAATGCTAGCTCTTGTACAGGTTACTTGTTGCTTTGGTGCTGGCTGTTGCTTTTTCTATACAAGTTTTTGTACTTGTAGCTGACTTTTTCTGAATTTCTTCTTTCTGATGGTTTTCTGTACCCTATGCTTGTTGTACTGTGATGGATTTTCTGAGTTCTATTTATCTTTACTGTGAACAAAAGTTTGATTTTGCAGTAAACTGGGGAACATCATTTTCTTTTAGCCAATGTATGTTTTGACTTTTCTTGATTTGAAGCAACATGAGGCTTGTTGTTTTTTCTTTGCGTGAAATGATGATTAATCTGATTTCTCTTTTATCTCTTGTGAACCAACTTAGTGATTTGCAAAAGATTGACTCTTTTGAAATTCTAGTTTGTCCTATTTGCGAACCAATCTTGTATTTGTGATATGCAAATGGCAAATTCCTAGGCTAATGATTAAACAGGAAATTGTATGAGGCTTTTAATCGTTTAAATCATGTTGGGCTGAAATCTGTTGGGCTTGAACTTGTGTTGGACTTGAAATTCTCTTTGCATCTTTTTTGTCTATTGTGAACCAAATCCTTTGAGATTTGCAATAGAGACTTGGCCTATGATAAAACTGAATTTGTTTGAGGCCTTAGAACATAAAACCCTCTTTTTCTGAACTCTAGTACTTTGTTGCTTTTAGATTTTGCACATGCTTTATTTTGGCATCTTGTGCTGCATCATTGCAGCCTACTGCTGCCTGTTCTGCTGCGTTGTTATTTTGTTGTTGCAGCTTGCAGTGTTGTTGTTGTTGCAGTTTGTTATGCAGCCTGCTTTGTTGTTTCTAGGACAACCTTAGGCTTTAGGTCATGATTGTGAATTTCCTTTTCTTTTTGTGAACCAAGGTCCAACCTTGTGATTTGCAAAATAATATAAGAGGGATTATGATAAAAAAACAAACCTAAAAATCTGATTCCTAAATACAAACCCTAATGATGAATTTTCTTTTTCTTTACATATCACTTTGTCTGAAATGCTTGCTAACTTTCTTTTCTTCTTTGTTTCATGAACATGAGGCGTGGGCGGAAAGCAAAGATTGGATGGATTTCTTGAAGATGAAGCAATGAAGACTTTGAAGAAATAAAACAAAATTTCTCCCTTTTTAAATAAAACAAATCTTGTAATTTTATTTCATTTGTAAATAAAACAAAATTTGTAACTTCACCTTATTTGTAATGTAATGAACACAAAGCCTTTGAATAAATTTGGTGTGATGAAATTTATTGTACCAATCTCAAATTTTAATTGAACTTTGAATTTCTCAATTGAATGGTTTGAATAAAACACCTTGGTTTGGGTAACTTAAACTTCAAGCAATCACAATAAATGATCAAACAAAATATGCGCCTTGTACTTCAATCAAATTTCTAAACAAAATAAATGTTTAAGAATTTAACTCCACTTGGTTAACTTGAATCCAAAACCATGATCATTTAAAATGAAAGTCTTAATCTTCAAATCTTGTCCAATGTTAAATTGGTAATCAAAATGAGTTCGCACGTCATACTTGAATAAATGGGACTTCATTGTCTAACAAACATGTTTTAAGAACATTCGTCAATCTTGTAGAATTAACAAACTTCAACAAATTGTGTTTAAGAACATTCGAAATGAAACAAATGACTTACGATGGTTCGATAACTTTTAAAGTCTTCCAAACACAATTTTCTTTTGATCTTTGAAGATAAACTCATGAGCGACATCACTTATGACCATACGTAGAAATAATCGTCTCAAGATCCTGTAATTTGAGGAAATCACAAATCTTAGAAATTAAACGACAATTACTTAAAATTAGGTCAAAGTTCATGATGCGACTTCTAACGTATTCGAATTTTGGCGATCTTCTACACGTGATCAGCTCTTGATTTGTGAAGAGAAAGTGGAGGTGACATCAAGGAGAATCACACGCAAAAAGAATCACTCAAAAATATCGAATAATGAAGAAGTTACAATTTTTTGAACTTGCTCTCGCAAAAGGTCTATTTTTGGGTCAAAGTAATTGTTTTCAGTTATCTGAGCCCACGAATGAGCAAACTTGCAATGTAAAGTTTGAAAACTGACAGAAACATCCTTGAAGAGATAGGAAAACCTATGAAGACCATTTGAAACCTTGAAAACTCAATTTTCTCTGAAAAATACCAAACCCTAATTGTTGATTTGCCGCCTAAGAAGAGAATCTGTCTGATCAACCTTTGAGCCAAATTGAGTATACGATAAACCCTAGGATAGTATCTTGCATGAAAAACGGGAGGGAAATTTTTGGGGTATAACACTAATGTATATGCTGATGGAATGTAATAGAATTAACTATGGATTTTACTGCTTTTCTTTATTTTTCCCCAAAGCATTATAATAACGTAGATTTAACTTTCCGCACTTTAAATTACTGTATATATTACTGCTAGACTAATAGGATTGTATGGCAAGAATAAAATCGAATGCTAGCAAACCTAACACAAAATACTACAATAACATGAACATAACACACTTGCACATATACACCTATAGGGTACGCCCACTTTGGTTGTCTTTCGGAAAATAAAACAGCCATGTCCCTCGAGAATAGGGACACTTTAGAAAAAGACCCTTAAATCAAAAGATCATAGTCCCATGATGATCCTATAGTGTTGCCTTTTGGTAAATGATCTAGTCCCTTAAACAAAACTGCTAAAGCGTCTCTATATGTTGCCTTTATGATTGTACGTCCCTTCGAATGTCCCTCAAACATCCCACGATAGGGCTACCTACTCACTGATAGTAGGATAGTATTGTCTAAAGTATAGGAGGAAAAGAATAAACCATTTCGAGTATAAATAGATAGTTTTTAATTGCTTGCTCAAAAACAAACTTTTTGCACTTACACAAGACATTTCAAAAACACTTTTAAAAAAATGCTTTATCAACACTCTTGAGGACTGATACAAGAGTTATCATAAAGAGAATCGCCGTACTAAGGCATTTTCAAATTAATTTTTCAAAACACACAAAAGCACAAGTTATTTTTCAAAAGGAGCTAAGTACCTAAGAGCCCGTAGAAAACTATGGATGGAAAGGGTGCTAACACCTTCCCTTTCCATAATCTACCCCCTTACTCAGAAAATTCTCGAAAAGGTCTTTTTTTGTTCTTTTCACCCTTTCCTTTGTTGGATAAAAGAAAAGTCGGTGGCGACTCTTACTTACCACAATATTTGCAAACACAAAATGCAAAACCAATATAACAGTCGATTTTGCCACCGTATCACAGAACGGGCGACTCTGCTGGGAAGTTATGAATAAAAAGTAGGGTTACCTTAAGAGTTAGTTCATTTTAAAATTGTTTTAATTGCTTGCTTTGTATGCTTTATCCTTGGAGGGTTGTTTGGGTTATTACTATAGATCCTACACCCGGATTTGGGGGCATATTTTTAGGTAAACACCAATAGATCATGGAGACTGTATGGCGTAGACTGATATGGTTGAAGCGATAGCTGTGTTGGTGTGACACTTTGGTTGGTACCTGTATCCCTTGTGTTGAATCGAGGAGAATACGAGGCTTCCACGTGGGGTCGTGAAGCACTAACGGGCCTTAGAACCTAAGTTGAACAAACTTGGCCATTAGAAAGTAGTGAGATAGCCAGCCTCGGTTTAAAGCTGGGGATTGGTTGATACTCTATGCTACACTCATTGAGATTGTACTTTTGAGATGTTTCAGCCGCAAGAAAATATTGCTAAGCTGAAACAATGCACGATAAAGAAAGATCAGTGATATTGAGACTCCTTAGAACCTGGTTACTTTTCTAAGACAGGTTGAACCAACTAAACTTCAAGAGGGTATTTACCTATAAACTCCATGCAAGCCTAAACCTAAGGTCTTGTGTGTTTTTCTTATGTGTGATTAATTTTCTTAAACATGACATCATGCATCATAACATCCATATTTCATTTCACTGACCATTTCAAGGACCAAGGGAATTTATCTTTGTTATGTTTTGCAGTGGCTTTCGCTCGTAGAAATACTATCTGAATCAGCTTTGTAAGAATACATCTCCACCTTAAAGAGTTAGTATCAAGGGTTCCTGAGACTTCTTCGTTCACCAAGAAATATGGTAGACTTCTCAATCTAGTTACCTCGGGCTTTGATGAGAAGATAATGAGTGTACTCTTTCAATTCTTTGACCTTAAACACCATTTATTCACTTTCCCATACTATCAACTGGTACCCACCATGGAAGAATTCTATCAAATATTGGGTATACCTATTCTTGATCATATGTCGTTCACTGGTTTAGAAGAAACTCCAAATCCAGAAGTCATTGCAACAGCTTTGCATCTGAAACGGTCTGACATCGTATCCAACTGGGAAACAAGAAGCAGAGTCAAGGGTTTTCTAGTCAAATTCCTATTAGAGAAGACTCAGCTGTTTTAGGATAATTTGGATTCCCAAGCTTTGAGGAGGTTCTGGCCCTTCTAATCTATGGTTTAGTGTTGTTCCCTAATCCATACTTACTCATAGATGTGAATGATATCAAGGTTTTCCTCTCTCGTAACCCTGTGCATACTCAACTCAGAGACATCTTGTATACCCTCCACACTCGCACCATGAAGAGAAAATATATTCTTATGTGTTGCGTGCCATTGTTGTCAAGGTGGTTTATTTTTCACCTCCCTAAATCATTATTGAAGAATGAATAAGGTTTGGGTTGGTCGCGGAGGATAATGTCACTTTCTCACTCGGATATTCTCTGGTATTCCCAATCTATGGGAGATATTTCTATCATTGACCGTTGTGGGGAATTCCCTAATGTCCCACTACTTGGCATTAGGGGAGGCATAACTTATAATATTTCTCTGGCTTTGCGACAATTTGGTTATGCTCGAAGGGATGGTCCCCACGATATGCTTATCTAGGGCATTGTGTTTAACTACGAGGATGATGTTCAAGGGTATCGTCAAAGGTTCATACGAGCTTGGGGCATGGTAAACATATTAGATACCAAGACCTTGGGGCCTAAGACTTCTATCCCTATGGAACCTTATCTCAAATGGGTACGACCTCGTGCTCAGAACCTTATAATGTCGTATATATCCATCTTACCAGTGGTTGTAGAGCCCATCACCGAAGGAGAAGTTCCTTATACAGTTCTTCATCCTAACATGCCCACTGATCTTGAAGAGCTGCAGAGACCTTGGATTCAGTTTAAGAAAGAATGGGATACCTTTAGAGATCATTTCTATGTCAATGAGAAGAAAGTGTTGGAGCTCATGAAGCAACTTCACAAAGAAAAAAGTCTTAATGTCTATCTCGGCACAAAGAGGAAGCGCCCATGGGAAACCTGATTTCTTGGATTTTAGAAAAAAAATTTCAATTGTATTTTGAATTCTACTAATAAAATATTTGTTTCATTTTGGTTCACAAATTTAAATTTCCCGAAGTCCTAGAAAACATCGCATAAGCATATCATACACTTCAATGCATAAACAGGTATTTCAAGACAGGTTTCTTATTCTTTTCTATGTTTATTTTAGCAAATTAAATGGCTCTCGGACAAATAGTAAAGGATCTTCAAACTCAAAACGCTCAGTTTCAGCAGATGTTCCTGGCTCTGGCCAAGAGGCAAGAAGATCTGAAAGCTCTGATCATCAAAGAGAAGACCAAGAAGCCAAAGAAACCAGTTGGTGTCTTGAATTTGGGTAGAAGATTCAGAGGACCGACTAAGCGAGCTCTAGATTTCACAACCCTGTCAAATGAGGGAGATAATCAAGAAGAAAAGCCAACAGAAGAAAACAACAACCCAGGGCCTGAGGAAGATGAACCTGATTATTCTGAGGAGCAATATCCTCCTGCTGATGATAAATACAAATAGATGGAGGACTGACTCAGTGCTATGGAGATCCAGAGGGTACCCGGGCTGGATTTTGAAGAGCTAAGACTGGTCTCAGGGGTGGTCATCCCGTGGAAATTCAAGTTCCCTACATTTTCTAAGTACGAAGATGTCTCCTGTCCTAAGCTGCATTTAAGGTCGTATGTCAGGAAGATTCAACCCCACACTACTGATAGGAATCTGTGGGTACATTTCTTCCATGAGAGTTTATCGGGGACTCAGTTGGAATGGTTCTATCAACTGGAAAGAACCAATGTTCGTAATTGGGAAGATTTGGCTGCTACTTTCTACAAGCAGTGTCAATATAATGCTGACCTTGCCCTAAATCGTACGCAATTGCAAAGTATGTCTATGGGTTCCGGCGAGGGTTTTAAAGATTATGCCCAAAAGTGGAGAGACCTTGCGGGAAAAGTCCAGCTTCCTTTGTCTGATAGGGAGCTGGTGGACATGTTCTTGGGCATGTTGTCTGGTCTGTTCTTTAACCATTTAATTGGAAGCTCTTCTGCTGGGTTCACTGAACTGATACTGACTGGTGAACGGGTAGAAGCTGGCATCAAAAGTGGTAAAATATAGAGAGATGCATCCTCCAGTACAACAAAGAAACCCTTCACTGGAAAGAAGGAGGTCAGTGCATATTATGGTCAAAGAAATCAAAACAAAATTGAACGTCATCCGATGGTAGGGGCTGTTATGATTTCCAATCCTGCCTCAAACCAACAACAAAATAATTAGCACAGACCAGATGCACCCAGAAGACAGTTTACCCGGATCAACATGACCTTATCCCAGGTTTTTCCACATTTGCTGAAGTCCAGCCTGGTGACCCTAAAGGAGGCCCCTAAGAATCCTACTACTGCATCTCCCGTCTACAACCCAAATGCCCGATATGCTTACCACTCTGAAAGTCCCAAACATGATACAAATGATTGTTGGGCTCTGAAGAATAAGGTGCAAGATCTCATTAAAGTGAAGGAGATTGATTTTGATCCTCCCAAGACCCCCAACATCATAACTTCACCAATGCCCAAGCATGAACCGAGAATCAGTGCTATTTATATTGTTTCTGCTATAGAGGATGCTGACAGTGACTGCGACTTAGACAAGTGGATCTTTCTAACTATCAGCGGTAGACTCAGCAATTGGGAGGCCAAAGATTTTGTTCCCAACTCTTTTATTCAAGAGTAATTTGTCTTTTATTTTTGAGGATATGTAATATTTGAACAATTGAAACTTTAAAGCGTTGTGTCTTACCTGAGGTACAATGGTATATTTGTGAGGGTCATTACTTCATTTTCATATGTCATCAATAAAACATTGGACGTTTTGCATACAAATTTAACGCTCTTTGTTTTTCTTTTTTCCTCTTTACTTTATCAAAAAAATATACAAATATGCTCTTACACACACCCACATATCAAACTGTAGATCCACATCCACTTTGGATCCCATTGATAATGGTTTTGTTATTGCCAGTTACGACTTTGAAAATCCGATCTACCAAATCGAGGACGAAGGTGAGGAAGATTTTTGGGTACCAGGAGAACTTGCCAGACTGTTACAATAGGAGGAAAGGGAAATATAGCCTCATGAAGAGCTGGTTGAGGCAGTTAAATTGGGTACTAAAGAGGACAAGAAATAAGTCAAGATAGGTGCCGATCTGGAGCATAGTGTCAAAGAGTGGTTAATACAGATGCTACATGACTATGTTGAGATTTTTGCCTGGTCATACGAAGACCTTCTGGGACTTGACACTGATATTGTGGTTTATCGCCTACCGACGAAAGAGGATTGTCCTCCTGTGAAACAGAAGGTTCGTCGTATGCAGCCAGAGATGTTAGAAAAGATCAAGGCTGAAGTCATGAAACAGTTCAACACTAGTTTCTTAGTTGTCACCTCTTATCCATAATGGGTTACCAATGTTGTTCCAGTACCTAAGAAGGACGGTAAGGTATGTATGTGTGTAGATTACAGAGACCTGAATATGGCAAGCCCCAAGGATGATTTTCCACTTCCCTACATCGATGTTCTGGTTGACAACACCGCACAACATAAGGTATTCTCCTTCATGGATGGTTTCTATGGGTATAATCAGATTAAAATGGCACCTGGGGACATGGAGAAAATAACCTCTGTCACATAGTGGGGCACTTTCTGTTACAAAGTTATGCCATTTGGGCTGAAGAACGCTGGGGGAACCTATCAGCGTTCCATGGTAGCTTTTTTTCACGATATTATCCATCACGAGATAGAGTTCTATGTTGATGATATGATATCCAGGTCTCAGACTGAAGAGGAGCACCTCGATCACCTGCAGAAGCTGTTTGAAAGACTGAAGAAGTACAAACTGAGGTTGAACCCGAATAAATGCACCTTTGGAGTAAGATCTGGTAAGCTCTTAGGTTTTGTTTTCAGTGACAAAGGCATTAAAGTGGACCCTGAAAAGGTTAAATCTATACAAGAAATTCCAACTCCCCACACTGAGAAGGAGGTCAGAGGATTCTTGGGACGCCTAAACTACATAGCCAGATTCATTTCCCATCTAACTGCTACTTGTGAGCCAATCTTCAAATTACTGAAGAAAGATCAAGCAGTGAAGTGGAATGACAATTTCCAAGACGCCTTCAAAAAAATCAAAGAATATCTTCAAGAGCCTCCAATTTTGATGCCGCCAGTTTAAGGAATACCTTTGATCATGTACTTAACAGTGTTAGAGAACTCAATGGGGTGTGTGTTGGGGTAGCATGACGAGTCTCGTTTAAAAGAGCATGCAATATACTACCTTAGAAAAAAGTTTACTGACTGTAAAAAAAGATACTCACTGCTCGAGAAAACTTACTGCACTTTGGCATGGGCTGCTCGTCGACTAAGACAGTATATGTTGACTTACACTACCTTGTTGATACCTAAAATGGACCCTATCAAGTATATCTTTGAGAAGCATGTTCTCTCTGGAAAAATAGCAAGATGGAAAATGATCCTGACCGAATACAACATTCAGTATATAACCCAGAAAGCAATTAAGGGGAGTGTACTAGCTGATCATTTGGCTCAACAGGTTGTGGACGACTACTAATCCATGAATTTTGAGTTCCCAGATGAGAACATCATGCTAGTAACTGATTGTGAAGAACTTGGACCGGATGAAGGACCTGAAAAAGGATCCCGATGGACTGTGGTTTTTGATGGAGCATCCAACGCTCTTGGCAATGGCATCGGCGTTGTGATCATATCTCCTGAAGGTTGTCATACTCATTTCACCACCAGATTATGTTTCAATTGTACCAACAATATGGCTGAGTATGAAACGTGTATTATGGGTCTCAAAGTTGCTATCAACTTGAGGATCAAATTCTTGAGTGTATTTGGAGACTCGGCCTTAGTAATCAGTCAAATCAAAGGAGAATGGGACACGAAGCATCCTAATGTTATCCCTTACAAAGAGCATGTGTTGACATTGATTCCATACTTTGAAGAAATTACCTTTGAGTATTTTCCACGAGAGGAAAATCAACTAGAGGGCGCGCTAGCTACAATGTCATCCATGTTCAAAGTCAGGTGGGATAACGAGGCCCCTCAGATCACTATTGAGATGATGGATGAACCCACATACTGTCACGAGATTGGTACTGAAGAAGTAGTGGACAAAACTTGGTTCCATGAAGTCAAATGATATCTCGAGGCCCAAGTGTATCCTGAGGGAGCTTCAGTCAATGATGAGAAGTTCCTAAGAAGGTTCTTTGCCAAGTTCTTCCTCAGTATGAAATCCTCTACAAGCGCAACCACGACTCTATCTTGCTTGGTGTGTAGACAAGGGTGAGGCAGAAAAGATTATGGCTGACTTGCACGAAGGTACCTTTGGAACCCATTCTAGTGGGCACACGATGCCTAAAAAGATCCTATGGGCAGGATACTATTGGTCCACTATAGAAGTAGACTGTTATCATCATTCGTGAACTTGTCACAAATGCCAGATCTATGCTGATATAGTACATGTACCTTTGATTCCTCTAAACGTCTTGACTGCTCCCTGGCCATTCATAATGTGGGGCATCGATATGATTGGAGAGATTAGGCCTACATCTTCTAATGGGCATCGCTTCATCCTCGTCGCCATTGATTACTTCACAAAATGGGTCGAGGCATCTTAATTTGCTTCTGTCACCAAGAACGTTATAGCCTGATTCATCAGACATAACCTTATATGTCGGTACAGTATTCCAGAAATAATCATTACAGATAATGGTACCAATCTCAATAACACTATGATCACCGAGCTTTGCACGCAATTCAAGATCCAACATCATAACTCTTGTCCTTACAGTCGAAGATGAATGGCGCTGTAGAAGCTGCTAATAAAAACATCAAGAAGATCGTACGGAAGATGACGGTGACATATAAAGACTGGCATGAGATGTTACCATTTGATCTTCATGGTTATCGTACCACGATGTGCACATCAACAGGGGTAACCCCTTTCTCTTTGGTATACGGTATGGAGGTTGTCCTACCCATTGAAGTCCATATACCTTCTTTGAGAATCATGAAAGATACAGGTTTGAATGAAGACGAATGGGTTCAGACACGACTTGACCAATTAAACCTTATTGACGAGAAGAGGCTCGCAGTTGTCTACCATGGTCAGATATACCAAAAACGTATGATCAAAGATTTTAATAAGAAGGTCAGATGTTAGGCATATCAGAGTTGTGACCTAGTAATCAAGCGCATTATCCTACCGCAAGGTGATCCCAGGGGAAAATGGACTCCCACATACGAAGGACCATTTGTGATCAAGGACATATTTTCTGGTGGAGCCATGATTTTAACCACTATGGACGGGGACGACCTTCTGCACCCTGTAAACGTGGACATAGTTAAAAGATATTACGCATGAAAAAGACCCGCTAGGTTGACTGTCCTAGGAAAAAATAAGGTCATCCCGACGAATCAAAAGGGTTCATGCAAAAATTAGGGATATACATGAGAAAAAATTTGTACACCCGGCAAGTCGAAAACCTGAAAAGGCGGCTTGGGCAAAAAAGGGTATCCCGGTGGACTGAAAACCCGAAAGGGCGGTCCAGGCAAAAGTTAGGGATTTAAAGTGTATGACTATGTCCCATGGGATCACCTTACAGCCAATCTTCAGTATCAACTATCAAGCTCAAGTGGTACTAATCAATCCAGTCAGCTTCGGACAAGCAGCAAAAAGATGAGACGCTCAAAGACATAAAGGCAATAGCAGAATGGGAACCCAATGGGATTATTTCACATAGATGTTTTCTTTGTATGTTATTTTGTAAAGTTTTATTCTTACAATGGTATTCTCTTACTAGGATGTCAATCTCCTCATAAACGCTTATCCAAGTTAATACAAAGTTATTCCTTTGAAAGTGCAAAACTATTTATTTTTATTTTTCTATTTTGTTTGCAAAACGTCCAGTGATTATTTTTGAACATGTGCATTTGAATGTGATTACTGCTTATAAATGTACACATAAAGAATAGAAAGACAATTACTAATGACTTTAAGAAACGGGACAATGTCTAAGGGCCATCCACAAAACCCCGCAGATATTTCCTCCCGCAGATACCTTCTCCAGCAGGTACAGAGGCAGAGACATCCTACTATAAGGTCACTGCCATACTCTTAGTATGTAACCTAATGGTTCCAGGTCCTCATATCCCCGGCAGAGCAAAATCTCTAAATTACTGCTCCAACAAAAGATTCCCCAGTGAAGTCTCCAAGCTTCTTGGGATTCCCCAGCAGGATTTCCACAAAATCCCCAAGCAGTTCACGGAGCTCCTCCTTCCCCAACAGAGTTTATTTCTCTAACAACGGAAGTTCATCTCCTAGCGTTTCAACTTCAACAAATTTGAAGACCTACATTCTTCATACCCAACAACAATCAAGGATCCATTTTCCCTAGTTCAACAATACAATAATGGAATGACTGACACGTTCATACATTGCATTCATACATCATTTTAAAAACATCATGGCATATGCAGCACAAATGCAGATATCACAATCTCATTTATTTTGAGAACATCATGCAATTCATACATCATGACATTGCATGAAACTGACCTTATCTTTCCAGGTTGAGTTCACAGACAGACAAACATTATCAACCTATGCAGCAGGTCAAAGATTAATGCCCGAAACCAGATGGGGAAACTATCTACACGACCAAGTGGTATGAACTCCCGAAGCAAGATGGCTTTACCAACAAATACAGTAGGCCACGGATTAATGCCCAAAACCAGACGGGGAACTATCTATGTGACCAATATTGCAAAGTCCCAAATTAATACCTGTAACAAGCCAGGACAACTATCTGTGGACGACCGATTGTAGATTAATACCTGTAACAAGCCAGGGAAACTATCTAAATGAGGAGATTGAAGATTAATACCAGTAACAAGCCAGGAAAACTATCTTTCTTTCTAAGGTTAGAGATTAATACCTGAAACTAGTCAGGACAACTATCTCAACGACCGAAAGAAAAACAAGTTCCAGATTAATACCTGTAACAAGCCAGGACAACTATCTATGGATGACCGGTTGTAGATTAATACCTGTAACAAGCCAGGAAAACTATCTACATGAGCAGATTGAAGATTAATACCCGAAACCAGACGAGAAAACTATCTTTCTTTCTAATGTCAGAGATTAATACCTGAAACTAACCAGGACTACTATCTCAATGACTCACAAAAGCGAGTTCCAGATTAATACCTAAAACAAGACAGGACAACTATATGCGAACAACTGATTATAGATTAACACCTGAAACCAGACAGGAAAACTATCTACATTACCAGATGAAGCAATCTAACACGGGTTTCTTCTCATCATCTCCAGATGTAGTCTAACACGGACTCATCATGAAGCAATCTTACACGGGTTTCTTCTCATGATCTCCAGATGCAGTCTAACACAGACTCATCCTGAAGAAGCCCTACACAAGCTCCTTCTCATATATCTCCGGGTGCAGACTAACACAGACTCATCCTGAAACATCCCTACACAGGCTCTTTCTAATACATTTTCAGGTAACGGTTAATTCCATTATCCCTAGTAAGTTACTGTGAAGTATGGATTTCAACCAGAAAATAGCAAAACTTTTGTCTCTCCAGTTCAGAGATAACTCCTCAGTAGAGCCTTGGACAATTAAAGTTCCTAGACTCTATTCCCCACAAAGTTTTCCTCAAGCAGGAGAATAACAGAAATCAATATTCCCTAGTGGAGTCCTCCTCAGACAGCAGGAGCAAGAATTCCCCACAAAGGAACCGTTTATGAAATCAGCATCTACTTT
Organism: Vicia faba; assembly: GCA_948472305.1. Classification (NCBI taxonomy): domain Eukaryota; kingdom Viridiplantae; phylum Streptophyta; class Magnoliopsida; order Fabales; family Fabaceae; genus Vicia; species Vicia faba. The sequence goes on from OX451738.1 coordinate 1,026,804,773, forward strand.
GGATGGCATATTTAAGCCCATCTCCTAAGACTCTCAGTCATCTTTACCAAATGGCATATGTAAGCCAATTCCCGACATTGCCAACCATCAGTGTTACTTCATGTGAGTGCAAATTTCTGGGCACTCTAGTGTTCAATCAGCTTCCACCTTCAGATCACGAAAGGAAGACAAGCCAATCTAAATCCTCGTGTTTAAGAAGATTGAACAGGGGTAGCTGTTGTACCCCAAAATTTTCCCTCCCATTTTTACTCAATACATGCTCATTGAGGTTCCCAATTGCTCAAGGTTGACTAAGAATTAACCAGACAAATTCTCCTCCTAAGCAATGAACCTCTAATCAGGGTTTCACTTTTCATCAAGTGTGTGAGCTCCAATGTCTCAAATATTTTTCCATTGTCCTAATATGCCTTCAATATTGTCCATGACAAATTTCACGCCTTACACTACAAGTTTGCTCGGTCAATTGCTCAAATGCTTTAAAATCAACTATATTAGGTCAAAAGTCAATTGTGGCCCACATACAGTCAAACTTCAAGTTTTTTGGTTAACATCAACATTTTGAAGTGATATCCATCATTTGATCAAGGGTTGATCATGATTCCTCAATAAATGCTCCTAATCTATCAAAAGTCAAGAATTGCTAAATTAGGGTTTCTATAAGAAAAGTCAATTGAACTTTGACCAGGCATAACTTTCATATACTTCATCCATTCCCCCCCAACCAAATCTCATTTTGAAGATAATATATTTCCATACAACTTCTCTTTTGTCTTCAAGTTCAAGAGATGCACCATTTGGAAGATACAAGCTTATACATTACAGGTCACTTTCAGAAAGTCAACAAAAGACACTTTTTTCAAGACCATTTACATCAAGATAAAGTTTTCAAATGCAAAATTGATCAAAAGAGGGATTTAAGTAAACATCTTGGGCTTTCCAAAAAGTCCAAAATCATCATCATGAGATAAAAATCGAGCAAGTTATGGCTTACCCAAGTTGGGAAAAGTTTGGAAATTTCAAGAATTGTGCATTGGGAAAACTTAAACTTTTAGGTCAATGGCTTAATTTCTTGGACTTCAAATATCTTCCTAAACTTATAGAGGACCTCTAATCTCATTTTTGCATGGCCTTACAATTTCTACCTATTTTTTCCATATTTATTTTGATTTATTTCAAATAAATATAAAATAAATTGCACAAAATATTTGGAAATGGGCCTTGATATTTGAGCTAGTGTTTTGGTCTTCCTAGAAGCCCAAGATTTCGTACAAGCTTTTTCCAGGTTCATCCAAGTTTGAGAATGGAATAAAATCATCAAAAAAGGAATTTTTTCTGAATATTGATCATAGTTTAAAAACAAGAGTTATGGGCTTGATTCTTTCCATGTTATCATGTTCCCTCCACCTCCTCTATATATACATCACGTTTGCAAGCCTCATGGACGGAGACATTGCCTCAAGAGTGCTCTCAAGAATTCAAAAAATATCAAAGTTGTGAAAATTTGAAACTCATTTCCCAGCTGTTTTCAGTCAAAACAAAGTGCTCAAGCGTGCTCCTGAGGTCTCCAGGGATCACTCCCATACCTTGCACTAACCTGAAGCACCCTGAAAATTGTTTAACCCATTCACCGGCCTGAGGTAAAATTTTGAGATTTGAATTCTTAATCTACACATTATTGAAGGGTTTAATGTGTTGATTCATGTTCAGGACCTTCACTAGGACAAGACTGATGCCTCGCATGAGAGGTTTAGGGCCTAGAACGCTGGATGCCATTGTTAGGGCATCCATGGTTGTTAAGGGTCAATCTCTTGATTTAGGGGTTTTCAGGCCAATCTAGGGCCAGATTCGAGACCAGGGCGTGATTTTATATAGGATAGGGCTTTTGTTTTGGCTTTAAATTGTTTGTTTTGCAGGAATAAGCTTTGGATCAGGCGGAGAAGGTGATCGAAGGTCTGACTCCGGTCGCTGACTCTGGTAGCTTGGGCGTCATCACCTCATTGGTCCACTAGAGCCAACGCACACATTTTTTATTTTCAAATATAGTTCTGACTTTGTTTTATATATTATATTGTTTTGTTATTTATATAAATGATTGGTAAAGCAGCTCAGTTGGTGAAGGGAACGCGTGTGAAGGGGAGAGACCTGGGTTCGATACTCAGGCCTGGATTTTGATTTTTCTAACAAATTTATTACAGATCCAGTGATCTCAAGCTCCCTTGCGAACACCATGTAGCATCAAATCTACATCCTTAGAGGTCAACACATTCAGATCCAAGCGTAGCAAATATGCACCCCCACCATGGGCATTCAAAGGATTCTCTCACCAGATCTAATAGTCTCTGGGCTCCCTCATACATGGGACTCACATTTTCCAGATTGCACCCCCCTTTCTGCTTTGGCAATTAGGCCCAATTTTCTTTTTTATTTTTATTTTATTTGTTTTATTGTTTATTTTCTTTTAAAACCATTTTTTATCAAATCATAAAATCAAAAAAATAATAATAATTAGACTTAGGATTTTTTTTAAAATTAATTAACTTAATTATTTTGACTTGTTTTAATTAATTTAAACTCAATTAGAAATAGGTTATTTAATTCAAATATTTTCTTAATAAAATACAAAAAATATTAGAATTAGGTTTAAATTCATTTAATATTTTTTTAATTAAATTTAGATTTAAGGTGGTTTAATTATTTTCTTAAAATAAACAAAAACCAAAATATTTTCTTTTACTTAGATTTTTTTAGGGTTTTAGACGTTTCTTTCCATTTCGCACGCGTTGTTTTATTTTCGCATTTTTTATACTAATGTATCTGCTGATGGAATGTAATAGAATTAACTAGGCATTTTACTGCTTTTCTTTATTTTTCCTCCCATTTTTCGCATTGTAATAGCATAGATTTAACTTTCCACACTTTAAATTATTGTATATATTACTGCTAAACTAATAGGATTGTACGGCAAGAATAAAATCAAATGCTAGCAAACCTAACACAAAATACTAAAATAACATGAACATAACACACTCGCACATATACACCTCTAGGGTACGTCCACTTTGGTTTCCTTTCAGAAAATAAAATAGTCATGTCCCTCGAGAATAAGGACGCTTTAGCAAAAGACCCTTAAATCAAAAGATCATAGTCCCACGATGACCCTACAGTGTTGCCTTTCGGTAAATGATCTAGTCCCTTAAACAAAATTGCTAAAGCGTTTCTATATGTTGCCTTTATGACTGTACATCCCTTCGAATGTCCCTCAAACATCCCATGATAGGGCTACCTACTCACTAATAGTAGGATAGAATTGTCTAAAGGATAGGAGGAAATGAACGAACCTTTTCGAGTATAAATATATAGTTCTTAAATGCTTGCTCAAAAACGAACTTTTTGCACTTATACAAGACATTTCAAAAACACTTTAAAAAAACACTTTATCAACACTCTTGAGGACTGATACAAGAGTTATCATAAAGCGAATCGTCGTACTAAGGAATTTTCAAACTACTTTTTTAAAACACACAAAAGCACAAGGTATTTTTCAAAAGGAGCTAAGCATCTAAGAGCCCGTAGAAAACTACGGATGGAAAGGGTGCTAACACCTTCCGTTTCCATAATCTACCCCCCTTACTCAGAAAATTCTCGAAAAGGTCTTTTTATGTTCTTTTCACCATTTCCTTTGTTGGATAAAAAAAAGTTAATGGCAACTCTTACTTACTGCAACATTTGCGAACATGAAACGCAAAACCAGTATAACAGTCGGTTCTGCCACCGTATCACACATAGTGTTTCCAACCCGATTTTACATATCAAGACAAGACACCTCTAATAAACAAAAACTAATAAAATACTCCAAATCTATATGCGATGTTCCTATAAGCTACTCCTGAGCATATGTGCGTTACCCATGTGGCACTACTACAAAAAGCCTGTGTCACGCTGGACGCGAAATACATTTTATCTTGGCTAAAAAAGCCAAGTAACTAAGATTGTCATAAAAAGTATAGACTTAACACCTCAGTGTTTAAAACACCGAGGGGTATTTTAATTGCGCGTGAGTTTGAACTCCACCATCTGCATTTTTATTATTTACAATTATAGTATCTCAAGTATCTCAGATTATCAATAAAACTAAGGAGTAAACTATTAATATTTTTTTAATTTAAACTTGTTACATTGTTTACACAGAAAATTGATAAAGTAACTTGTTTACAAAATACAATGTTTACCCAAAATATTAAACTGGTTACATTGTTTACACAGAATATCAAAATAAAAATCAAGTTGTCCATGAAGATCATATGTTGGATATTCAAATCTTTGATATCCATGGGAAGAACAATTTTTGGAAACAATATATTTTCAATTGCTTTTCCTTGCATTTGTTTCTGATATAAAATAAAAAAAAAGGGTTGGATAAATAAATAACTTTATGTTCAAATAAACATTTAAGAACACAAATCTTAAACCTAAATAATTTTCTGCTCTTGCAATCCATCTCAGAGAACTCTTCATGACCAGGATTCTTATAAATCTTAAAGTGGAGGATAGTTTCAAGTGCTTCATGATGTTGCATTATGAATTTTTTATATTCAGATTGCTTTTATAATGTAAGTTATTTAGGTTTCACACAGATCACTAATGGTAGTGTCTTGAGTGTTGATAGTGATGAAAATGGACGGCAAGGATTTGATTAAAGAAAATGACAAATATCCTCAAAATTAACGCTAAAATATCCCCTCGGATTTCAGAAAACCCGAGGTGAAAGATTTTTATTTTTATTAATTTTTAATGTACATAATTTGCAAAGAATTTTAAAACACAATATTACAATAAATCCAGATTCTTGGAGATAAATAAATCTTTTCTATAAGGAGTTATTGGGAATAAATTATTCATAACGAATCTTTGGTGGAATCCTCAGAGATCTCATAGTCTTCGGAGTCCTTAGAGATTTCATGATCTTCAAAGATATGTTCTTAAGTGTTTCTAGATCAAAAAACTTCATGGCAATGGACAGTGGTAAATATTTTCTCTATTTGTCGCAGATACATATTAGTTAGAATAAGGGTAAAATCTATTTTACAAATTCCAGATTTCACCTCATTTATTTTTAAAAACTGAGGTGACATATATATATATTTTTTTACAATTACATTGTTTACATAAAATATTAAAATAAATGGTTAACAACAAATCTTTTCTCTTTTGAATGAATATCTTCGTTGATATCCATCATCCAAAGGTTGAGCTACCTTCTTTGTGTAAGTTGAAACAAGAATATTAAAATACATTATTATAAGAGATGCAGTATCATCATAGCCGTTGTTATTCTTGGAGAACAACAATTCTTTGTTGTAATCCAGATTTAGTTGCAAACCCTTGCGTGCATGCTTTTTAAGCTCAATGGTTTGAATGCATCATCTTCTAATAAGTTATTTATTCTAAACATTAGAAAATATTTTTCTGCACCTGCAATCCATCGTAGGAAGTTTATTAAAAAAATACAACAACATTAACACCATTATGTGAGATAGATTGCAAGGACATAAAAAATGTTTTGTTCTAGATAGAAGAACATTGGGGCGACTTCATATAAGTAAGGATTTTCAGGGAAAAATTTAACGAGTGCTTTTATAGTAAAATCTGATTATTTTATCCCTTCGTTATGTTGAAAATCTAAGGGTTAGATCATTTAGTTTACGCTTATAAACAAACAAAAACATAAACTGCAATAGCTGGGATTTGAAGTGTGTCTTGACTTGTCTTTCTTTTCGGTTATTTTAAAAATCGAGGGAATTTATGGTTTTTCATTTTTATAAATAATAAAAGATGGCACACCTTGGAATTTTACCTCGATTTTTCTTTGGAAGAAGTGAAAGCTTCGTCGTGAAAATCGTTATTTGTTGTAGTATGGAGGCAACATTCAAACAGAAAGGGTGAGTAATCATAATTCATTATAAAAGATATAAGAAAAAGATTAGTAGTTATAACAACATCATCATATAACAACACATCTCATTCCTAAATAGTTCACACTCATTGATACATCATAATACACTTATGCATTTTTCTTCATCAAATCATCATATAATCATAAAGTTCATAATTATCATCACATCACAATCCATCAACAAAATTCATGCAATGTCACATAGAATGTTAATGCAAAAATACTGACTCAGTGCACATGGTACCAAAATTTATGAACACTTGGTTCATCACCCTCCATGATCTCCACCATAGGATCGATTCCATCTTTAAACCGGAGCACATCACAAACGTACTTAATCCTCACAATAGGAATGAGGCTCGTCACAAGCGGACCACCATCCACAGGCGGATACAGCATACGGCCAGCTTGGGCAAATGCCCAGGCTCAACAGCCCAATTTTTTTTTAGTACCCAGCCCAATTTTTTTTAGTATTAAATAAAATTAAAAGAAAAAGAAAAAATAGTGAAAGTTAGAATTGGAAAAACCTAAAATTAGGAAAACCTACAGAGAAAAAAAACTGTCTGCCGCTGCTCACTTTTCTTCATCCTGTTCAATCTGTGTTCTTCTATCTGTTTAATCCTTGTGCAATCTATCATCATTCCTATAGGCTATATTATTTCTACAGGCTATATAGCAGGTAATATAAATTTGGTTATTAAATAGTAGATGCAATGTGTGTTCTCTTTATTTCTATATAATATAAATATACTAGAAACTATATGTGTTTTATAAAATACTATTTGGTATGTTATGTTTGTCACAGAGATAATCTAGATTACTAATATGTTGGCATAGTATTAGATAGACACATATATAATTCTTGTCTTTTTGTACTTTTAGATAGACATACATGATACATAGACACATGTATGCTTAAATGCTTTGTATTTTTAAGCCACTAAATTAGTACAAAATTGAATTGATATACTAGATAGACATAGATACATAATAATTTGCCTTGTTTAATTTCATGTTTGATTCTAATTTATTTATTAGAGTTTAGGTTGATTGATTAATCATGTACTAATTTATTTATTTATTAGAGTTTAGGTTGTTTGATTAACCATATACAATTACAAATACTAATTTATTTATTAGAATTTAGGTTGTTTGATTTTTATTATTTTAAATTTTATTTTATTTATTTGAAGAACATTGTTAATTCTTATTTGTTTTATTTGATTATTTTTCTTTTAAATTTTGAAACTACAATTTTGTAATTATTTTATCTTTTGTTTAGAGATGAGGAAATTTTTGGTTGCTAGAGAAAATATTGAGAATGTGAATGTTGTGCAATCAGAGGTCGAATTAGAACCACCATCTAATATGGTTAATGAGTTTAATCCAAATGAGATTGTGCGAGATCCAGGTCATAGGAAACAAATTAATGAGTATGCTCCAGATATTCAAGACCAAGTGAGGAGGGCATATATATTGAAGGGTCCAATGCAACCAGATTTGCCAAGCTTTCCTCGTACTACATTTGGGAGTGTTAAAAGATCATTTAGTAAATCATGGTATAAGAATTATACATGGTTAGAATACAGTGAGATAAAGGATGCAGCTTATTGTTTTTATTATTTTCTCTTTAAGAAACCCGGGAGAGCCGAGCACTTTGGTTTTGAAGTCTTCACTAAAAGTGGATATAGAGATTGGAAGCATGCATCTCAAGGCTTGAAAGGTCACGTTGGTAGTCATAATAGTTTGTATAACTCATGTGTCAAGCACTATGATGATTATAATAATCAAAGACAAAGTGTGACAAGTAAGTTTGCTAAAGCAACCAAGGAATCAGAAGAATTATATAAGATTCGTTTGACTTGTTCTTTAGATTGTTCAAGATATCTCATAGCACAAGGCATGGATTTTCGTGGCCATGATGAATCCTCTACTTCTCTAAATAAGGGTAATTTTAGAGAGATGGTAGATTGGGTAAAATCTCAAAATGAACAAGTGAGGGACGCTTTTGACCGTGGTGGAAAAAATTGCACAATGACTTGCGGTGACATTCAAAAGGAGCTTGCAACATGTTGTGCACATGAAGTTACCAAGGTGATTATGGAAGAGCTTGGTGATAGACAATTCTCCGTGCTTATTGACGAGTCACGTGATATATTCGTCAAAGAGCAAATGGCGGTGATGTTGAGGTTAGTAGTTGTATTTTCTAATTTTCATGACCTATAATTTTTTATGCCGCCAAGTAAACTTGTTGAATTTATTTTAGGTTTTTGAATGACAAAGGAAATGTTGTGGAACGATTTATTTCTCTACATCATGTCAAAGATACTACATCTGAGTCATTAAAGAATGCTCTTTATGGTATTCTTGATAAGTACACGTTATCGATTTCAAGGAGACGAGCAAGGATATGATGGAGCTTCAAATATGAGAGGTGAATTTAATGGTTTGCAAAGAAAAATTCTAGATGAAAATCCTTATGCTTTCTATGTTCATTGTTATGCTCACCGCTTGCAATTAGTTGTTGTGTCTGTTACTAGTAGTTGCTCATCTATTCATGATTTCTTTGAGTACATCTCCTTGATTGTGACACAACAAGTGCATCTTGTAAGAGGAGGGATGCTTTGATAGAGGCACAACACCAAGATATTTTAAATAAACTTGAGAGTGGTGAGATATCTAGAGGAAAGGGCTTGCACCAATCATCTAATCTCACAAGACCTGGGGATACTAGATGGGGTTCACATCATACTACATTGCTTCGTTTGGATCAAATGTGGCCCTCTGTGTTAAAGGTGCTTAGTATGGTTGATGAAGATGGACGTGGACCATCTCAAGCAACGGGTTTGATAGAAAAAATGGAGAGCTTTAAATTTGCTTTCATTTTGAAATTAATGTTAAAGTTGTTTGGTATCACAAACGAGCTTTCAAATGTCTTGCAAAGAAAAGATCTTAATATTGTGATTGCCATGGAATTAGTTGATGATGTCAAAGCTCGATTGGCCACAACGAGAGAGAGTGGTTGGGATAATTTATTTTCTGATGTCCAAGATTTTTGTGTTGCTAAAGGTATTCCAGTTCCAAATATGGATGATGAAATACCGGTTCGGGATCGTTCAAGGGTAGAAGGGAGGACTGTCACTAATCTTCATCATTACCGTGCAGAGATTTTTTATGTTGCTATTGACAAAATATGTGTGGAGATGGATCATCGCTTTAGTGAAGAAAGTAACATTATCCTTAATTTTTTTTCATGTCTTGATCCCAAAAACTCTTTCTCCAAGTTTAATGTTGATAAGCTTGCTCGTCTTGCGGATATTTATCGTGTAGACTTTTCTGATGATGACCGAGGAACAATAAGGGATCAACTTGAGACTTATGTTCTTCAAGTGAGAAGAAATGCTTCATTTTCCACTTGTGAAGATGTTCAAAGTTTGGCTATGAAGATGGTTCAAACTGAGAAACATTTAGTATTTCCATTGGTTTATAAACTTATTGAGTTAGCTTTGATATTGCCGGTGTCGACAGCATCCGTTGAAAGAGCTTTTTCAGCAATGAAGATTATCAAGTCTAAATTGCGCAATAAGATCAATGATGTGTGGTTCAATGACTTGATGGTATGTTACACTGAGCGGGAGATATTCAAATCACTTAATGATATTGATATTATTCAAACATTCACCGCAAAAAAGTCTCGGAAAGGACATTTGCCTCGTAATTTTATTTAACCCGCTATTGTAAGGTTATAGTTGTCTCTTTTATTTTAAACTATATTTTTGTGGACAAAATGGCGAGTATCTGTTATTTTAATTGATGAGTATTTATATATTATATACAATGTGAATTTGCGATCTTTAATTTTTCGCCCAGGCTTTATAATATTTCTGGCTCCGCCACTGCCGCCATCCAAAAATGTTATGAATGTATGATGCACAACAACATCACATAAAGTTCGACAATGGCTAGTCAATTACATCATCATTAACATAATCATCATGACATATCATGTATACATATTAAACATGCACATCATTAAATCATCATCACAAATATCATCAAATACCAACACTATGGTAACATCATTAAAATACATCATGTTATGTTACTACAACAAGATATCATAGTATACCAACCCATAATAATCCAAACACATAAATATATAAACACATGAATAATAAACCAAATTCTACCTACATTTATACCATAAGATGGCCCTGGGCGTTGGCTTCCAACACTTCAAACGGCGCGTCAAACAGAGTTCAGAAACTCAAGTTACGACACTTTAAAGTTTTACTGCTCGACTGCTTGTCCGGCGACCCTGGGGGCGCTCTGCTCACCTCCCTCTTGCCTAATGCTTGCCAGGAGAAATGCGCGATTCGGTCCATCGTTGCTTCACTTACCTGTAGATGTTGCAGCGACGATCCCCTAACATACAATTTCCAGAAGCTCACATTTTCGACCATCCTACTCGCCAGCTGGCTCGCCGAGCGACGCTGAGGTGACTCACTCGCCCCGTGCTCGCATCAGACTCACCCGATGATAATAGAGAATCAGAAACTTATCAGTTGTAATTTCTCTTCTGTCTACACTATACCAACTCCAATTCTAGGCATCATACTCAGTCCAAAACGCATTTTAATCACCATACATCATATATTAACATCTTTACATCATTATAGATAGAAATCATAGTACACAAACATCATCATTAACAATTTCATCATATATTTCATCAAATTAGTCACATAAAGAAAACCCTACATCTACCTTAACCCTCTACCAATCATAATAAATTTGATTACACCTCTTACCTCGTAGTCCTAGCAATTTGATTCTCTTCTTTCACGTTCTACAGAGTTTCCACTTGGTTCTTTGTAAGCATAGCCTCTTCTTGTACTTTCTCCCAATTTCTACGATCATACAGAATGAACCTACCTCTCTTATTTTCTCTTTTTATTTTGTTATCCCTTAGACCCTTTCTATGTTATTCCCCTTATGCCCTCACTCACCATCATATTTTACCATCATAGCCTTAACACAACTAATTATATCTAAATAATTCTAAATAATTATTCCATTTAATTATTATTATAACTCTGAATAATATAAACTAAAATTAGTTAAATCTAAATAATTCTAATTAGTACGTTAGTCCAATATTACCCCACATCATATCATCATACATCACTAAGGGTGGGAATAGGTCAAGTCGGCCTACAGGGGCTTATGACCTAGCCTATTTGAGGTCAGGCCAAGCTTATTTACTAAAAAGGTCGGGCTTAGGCTTTTATAAAAGTATATTTAATTAAATAAGTCAGACTTAGGCTATTAAAAAAGTCTATGAAGCCTTATAGGCCCGCCTATATATATATATATATATATATATATATATATATATATATATATATATATATATATATATATATATATATATATATATATATATATATATATATATATATATATATATATATATATATATATATATATATATATATATATATATATATATATATATATTAGAAAAAATGCTAAATAGGTCGGTCTGTATATGCATATATAGATCGTTCTATAAGGCTTCTTAAATAATATGAATTTATTGAAAACCTTAATGAGAAACAGGCTTTAAATAGGATTTTAGGTCAGGGCAGGCTAAAAAATGAGCCTATAGTAGGCCATAGGCCAAGCTTAGGCCTTGTAAGTTTATCATAGGCCAGACTAATACCTTATAAAGACTAGCCTATTTCCACCCCTAACATCACACAAATAATCACAAATAATTAATTAAATAAATAATTTTAAATTCGGTGATATTACAGACCGTGCTAAGCGGGTTGAGCCAACTTAGCAGGCTCTCACTGCTATTTACACTTAAACCACCTTAACCATGCTAAGCGGGCTCAATAAAACAGCCCCTCCCAGAGCAAAACTTCTTGTGGCGCGCTACAAGATGGGCTTAGTGGGTTTGGCAGACTTTTATTCAGAAAACACATATTTGAAGTTGTGCCTTCGGCTCTTATTACTCGATGCTCCAACCATGAAATAAATACCTATAAAAAGACATAAAAACTATCAAATGATACAATATTTACACGATAAGTCAACTATACACAAAATATACATATTTACAGACAAAGTGAGATTTTACTTATTTATGCAAAAAAACAAAATGATAAGTGCCAAAAAATACGACTGAAAATAACGATATTTTTGGCACTTATCAGAGTGCTACAACAATAACAGTTATTTGGTTTTTTTACCAGAAGTCTAGTCAAATTTCAGTCATACGTTAGTTGTCTTGTTTCATGCATAACTTGATTTTCGTGAGTCCTTTAAGAGTAAAATCTATATCATAAGAAAATAGACCAAATTTACTACATATTAAACTTAATAAGTATCACATTTAATTAACTTCAGTAGGAGAAATACTAGTTACAATTCTAATAAAATATTATGCCCGGTGTCTGTACCATTTTCCATTATACGATTAAATTGTACCAATTGGGACCTTAACTCCAAAAATAAATATTATAGTATGATAATAGGCATTCTAAGTTTTCCAAACCATACCCATTTACTTGATTTATACTCTATTTGATATTTTAAGGAATTGTTCGAACCTGAGGTATGAATAGTTGCAAACATTACGTCTGGTGTCTACACTAGTTACTATTATTTGATTAAATTGTACCAATTGGGACCTTAACTCCAAAAATAAATATTATAGTATGATAATAGGCATTCTAAGTTTTCCAAACCATATCCATTTACTTTATTTATACTCTATTTGATATTTTAAGGAATTGTTCGAACCTGAGGTATGAATAGTTGCAAACATTACGTCTGGTGTCTACACTAGTTACTATTATTTGATTAAACTATACCGATTGAGATCTTAAGTCTTCAAATAAAATTGATTTTCTTAAAATAAACACTATAAGATTTCTAATACATATTCATTTTCTTGAACCGACTATGTTTTCTATTTTAAATAATTATTCAAATATGATGTATGACAAGTAAGAAATATTGAGATATGGCTGAACTAAAACGAATAGAACTGGAGTTCTGTAACTCTGGTTGAGATGCAGTCAATTGAGTTTGAAAGAGGGTTTAGAGAAATTTTAAACTAGAGAGTTTTATAATTTATCATAAGTCTATAATATTTGTTGTTATTGTAAAGTGAGACAATTTTAGAGTTAAGTCTAGAGTTTTGGGAAAACCTTTAGCCATTTAAGGAATTGAGTATATTTATAAATAAATCTAATTTGATTTAGTTAATACGTTTTAGATTTGATTTAAATTAAGAGACTTGAGATTTTTATATTTATAGTAGATTTGAATTAAGAGAGTTGAGTATGATATGTTTAGAGCTTTTCCTTTTGTAAATCTTGATGGTTGTTAGAGTTAAGGCGAGGGTTTAGGGAAACCCTTGACAAAAGGCAGTGAGACAATTTTAGAGTTTAAGGCGGGGGTTATGATAAACCTTTTTCCATTTGCAGGAAACAGTTTTAGAGTTGAATTGTGAGTTATCTTACTTGTTAGAGTTGGGTTGATTTTGTTTAGAGTTATTATGATTTAAAGTTAGAGTATGCCTTGTGACTCTTTATTCTTGAATAAAAAGAAAGAGTTATTCTGAGCTATGTTGCGTTATGAGCTGACCCTATTGAATGTTGATGGATGTCTAGTGTTATATTTATACTGTTGATAAGTATTGTTGAGTAATTATATAATTATAAATATTATTGAGTTGTAAGTATATATCACATTGAATTATGTTGAGATAATTAGTTTGGAGAGGAACTATTATGGTGGCCTTATATTGGCGATATTTATGTTGAGATATGTAGTTCAGAGAGGAACTACAATGGAGGCCTTTTATTAGCGACGTTGTGGATTCTAAGAGGAACCATGTATATCAGAGATATGTAGGACTTTGGTCCAGTGAGGGTCATGGATTCAGAGAGGAATCATTGGTTAAGAGAGGAAATGTTGGTTTATAGAGGATCCAAAGAAGATGTATCAATCAGTAATACAACTCAAACATTTAAACCTTGGCACGATATACATTAGAGTAGAATAGGAGAATTGCATTGCATAATATATTTTCATTTGTGATTGTTTATTATTGTAAATTAATCTATGTGATTGATGAATAATATGTTTAAGCAATGGTGTAAATACTCGGGTAGAAACTGATGATACTTAGATGCTCCTTATGTGGAAGATGGCCAATGGCTTTCTTCACTTATTATTTTTCACATTGTTTAGTTACCTTGTGTCGCTCTGATAGTGTAACACTTAGGTTGGGATCATTTGTTTACTTTATTCTACGAGTGGTCAAGTTTACCTAAACTAGTGTTTTATGAGTTGAAGTGAATTCTTTTTTGATGAGACAAAAAAGTTGTGCTTCTTAATTATTTAATTTCCGCTGCTATTAATCATAATTTGAGGAAAATGTTTTATGTTGAGAAAATGTGACACCGTTTTTGAGAAAAAAATACTTTGATGATATTATAAATTGTATGTTAGAGTTTAAGGTGTTACATATGCTTCCATTAGGGAGGACCTTAAACCAATATATTTCTAATCTTGTCAGAGTTAATGCAAAGAGCTTTCACTTTAAATCCCCATGAACATGGTAGTAGTCCAATCGATCATCCATGTGCTTGATTTGTTCGCCTAGATCATCGATCACATCGTAGCTTTGAGGTTTTGGTGGTTTCTCTAGAGACCTTGGAATTATACTATCAAAATGCGAGTAGATTGGGGATTTCTTTTCCTCTCTAGGGCCAGATCACCTTCGTCATGCCTCTCCCTCCTATGACGATGATAAACCTCTTAAGGAGTATAGCCACTGCTTCCCCATTCCCGACCAGGGGGAGGAGTATCGTGTCTTCAGTGATGACGGTGGCCCGATGACCTTGGAACTTTTTTTGCAGCGTTGGTGCTCTGATGGAGGCTGACTTAAGAATGAGGGCTTGATTTCTTCGAGAGGTTGTTGTCTACACGGGATTTTTTTCCAGATTAACATGTTGTATGCTCTCTTTGATTTTAAACATCCTTTCATCAAAGAACTGTGAGTTAGAATGTTATACCAGATTGTAGACATTGTTCAGCAGATCAATGACTCCCTTCTCTCTAAAGTTAGGGTGTAATAGCTAAATATTGGGGAGCGTTTCTTGTTTGGGAATTACATGTAGTGGTGGAGGTCTATGTGAAGGTTTACCTTGATGAAATTGTTGTGTGGATTAGAGCAAAAGAATTTGAAATACTCCCTGACCTAGTCTGGGTTGAGCATGATCTTATTGTAAAAGAGTGGACGAGGATGCTACCAAGAGTGGGCCGTCCATTATTTGAGGAATAGGAACTAGATCTTTTGTAGCTTCAGCAGTGACGACAATAGTTTGTAGTTGAATGGTAGAGCAAGTGGCTTTCGATGCCCCCTTAGTTGATGGATCTGATGGAAAGGATGTTGAGATTCGAGGAAGGTGATCGAGAAACAAAGATCTAAACTTTTAATAGAAGAGATTTGAAGTTCTACTAGAGGAGATATGAACTTCTAGCGAAGGAGATCCGAAGTGGAAATTCGAGGGAGTTAGATCTCAATTCCCACACATGGCGCCAATGCTTTGTATTGGAATCAAAATTGATCGGTAAACGAGGAAGCAAAGTTTCCTACAATAATTATGTGCTTTCAATGCGGCGGAGAAGGGGCCGACCTGCAAGTTTATCATTTTAACGTTAAGAGAATGAGAATAATTCTGTGAGTGAGAATGTATTTGAATACTTGAAAATGACATGTTTTCCCTCTTAAATAGGATAATGGTTGACAATGATAAGTGTGGAGTGAAGAGCAGATCGTGATCGTGGATAGTCATCCGATTGATTGAAATGGTTAACAAAACTCTAATGGGCAATATTATCTATTTTCGTAAAAGAAATGAGAAACTCGACACTTTATTGTCTCTATCATATCATTGAATTTTTCGTCTTAAACCTCACAAACAATTCAAAATACAAATCATTCTTAAAATTTTTAGATACACCTACAATAAAAACATAAATAAATTTTGAAATTTGAAGGAATGATTCGAATTACCTTTTAAACCATATTTATTACATTATTGATGTGAAGTTAAGTGTTGTTTGGCTTTGAAGGAGTATATGATAGTTAATTAAAATTTTAACAATATTAAATAATTCCTATTAAAGTATTTGAACTTTTTTTAGTGACTATCGTTTTTTTCTTCTTTTGACAGATATTGAAAATTAATTGATTATGTTAATTTTAATAATAGATATTTTCTTTCCTTTTGTCCCACTCCTGTATAAATATAAATAGGAGAGAGAGAGACACAATACATATTGCATGAAAATGAAAATATTTGAATGAGACTCAAGTGTCATATAATCCACCAGCTCTGAGCTGGAATGGAAGTGATGATCAGAAAGAAACAAACAACTCTGCCTGGTTAGGGGAACACCACATTTCCTGCTTCATCTGCTCCACCACAGTACTACACAGATACAGTACCACTGATCTCTCTTCTTCTCTATCCTATTTAATATCTTCTGTTTTCTTGCTGAATTATCGACTTAACTCTTCTGAAGCATTACCTCTTTTTGCATCGTAACACGTTTTTACAAATATACATGATCACGATTCTTTCTCAAATCAAAGGCTCTAACAGTAACCAATTGTTTCAGGTTCTGTTTCCAACCAGACCAGTTTCTTGGTACCATTTTGTTACAGAATATAAACTTCCGAGTAATTGGTAGTTTCATTCATGTTATTCAGTTAAGGTTTTGTGCCAAGAATAGTAATATTTATTTCATTTGGATTTTTTGTCAAAATTTTATTCATCTTGTCCATCCATAGTGACATGTTGAATTTCAATTGAATCATTGATGGATTCATTTACTGAATTTGTTTTAGACGGTGGAAATTAACCTGTGGTTCTTCAAGATAATGGAAGGGTCCCCAATGGTTAGTAATAGTCTTTTCTCTGATTTTTTGGCCCAACTTGGATGTACCAATAATAATTTGTTTAAATTGATAAGGTATTCTTTTTTAAATAATTTCATAAATAATTAATTTTTTTATTATTTTAAAAAAGAATTATGATAGAACGGAACAAATATATTATATAATACAAACATAAAACTTTGAATATTATATATTTAAAAGCCAATGTGGACCCAAATAATTAATTGATTTAAATAGTAAGGGTGGACCCCACCACTATTTTCTATCCATTCATTCTTCTTTCTTTTTCTCAATTTAATATACAATGAATTTCAAAAGTCCAACTCACATGATTAGTTATTGTGACACCTTTTTATAATATATTACCCTTATGGGTGAGATTTTTCTTTGTCTCACTTATATAGTGACTAAAGAGCATGCTTGTCCCACTTTCTCAAGTAATCTATCAAAAACCAAATATTTATTTATTGAATATTTAATTTACTATTTATCCTATTACTAGTTGTTAAATGAAGCTAAACTAGTGGCTAATGAACCAATAGGTGCTACGTGGATATACATGGGCCTCACTTCTTTATTATATATGTCGTGAGGTGTTACCCCAATATTAATATATCAATACATGATATTTCTTCGTCACTTCGCATGTGCTATAAGGTTGTATCATATACTACGTGTGTTTTGTTTTCAAGGTGAAAATTGAAAGAAAAAAAGCACATACTACATATCTCTTGTATTATAAATATGTCATTTATCAATTTTATTTGTATATATATTTATTTATTTTGACTTGTTTCGCTCAAGGAATCATAGATGGTTGATGAAGAAAGAAAATGGAGTTCCGACACATATTACATTTCCGATGCGGTGGATTGTCCTTCAAACGCAATAGAAATATGATGTAATTGTAAGATTTGTTGGATGTACATAATAATTTAAATATATTGTGTAAGTTTCTGTAAATATGTTGGTGGAAACAGTTTAAAAAATAAGTATTTTTAGAATATAGAGTTTAGTTTTTTCGGTAGGCGCAACGGGTTACGTGAAAAAGTGTAACGGTTACAGAAGACAATTTTAATTCTGTTTTTCTAGTTATCGAATGTGTAATCGATTATTATATTTTGCGTAACCGATACGAATCCGTGTTTGGGTATTTAGTTTATTTTTAAGTTGTTTTTGTTTCACCACTTGTTTTGGTTAGCTTGTAACATTGAATGTTTAATATCATATTCTATTCTAAACCTTAATTACTCTCTCTTATTTTCTCACTTCATCTTCTTCAATAATCACTTTTTCTCCATTGATTCACCAATATAATTTGTGTATGTTCTAACATTTGACATCAAGAGTCTTAGTTCTGATCCATAATCTGCTGCAAAGATGAGTACCGTCTCCAACAATCGAATCCCCATTAATCTTTCAACCCTTGATTCAAATAACTATGATAAATGGTGAAAACAAACGAATGTGTTGTTTGGCTATCAAAATGTTCTTGAAGTGGTCAACAATGGAATTACTCCACTTGAGGCCGAAGCTACAAATGCTCGGAAGGCTACACACAAGGAAGAGAAGAAGAAAGAATATAAGACACTCTTCTTGATTCATTCTTGTGTTGATGGTGACAACTTTGAAAAAGTTGGCGATTGCAATTCCGCAAAGCAAGTATGAGAGATCTTGAATAAAGCTTATGAAGGGGTTGATAAAGCAAAAGTGACGAGGTTACAAACTCACAAGCGACAGTTCGAATTGGTTCAAATGGAAGAGAAAGAGACAATCAACAAATATGTAATGCACATTACGCATTTGGTGAATCAAATGAGGTCTTGAGAAGAAACAATTTCGAAGCAGAATATTGTATCGAAAATCTTGCGTTCTTTGATACTAAGATTTGACAACATTGTAGTGGCAATCGAAGAGTCAAAGAATCTTCCGACATTGAGCAAAGAGGAGCTTCAAAGCTCTCTTGAGGCTCATGAACAAAGGATGCATGAAAGGAGAAATGACAAGGCTAAAACGGAGATTTCATTGCAAGCACAGTTCAACGAGAAGAGTAAAATATTGAAAGGAAAATGGCCTTCGAAAGGAAAGGCAAAATTTCAGAATTTTGGTGGAAAAGATTCATAAAATTAGAAGGGTTCGATGGGGAAAAGAGGTGAGAGCAACTCCAAAAGTAGTGGTCAAGGCAACTACACCAAGAAAATTGACAATCATAATGTGAAGTGTTACAATTATCATAGACTTTGTCATTTCGCAAGAGATTGTAATGTGAAATCAAGGGAAAATCAAAGTGATGAAGCAAAGTTGCTCGACACATGCTTTTGGTCATGATCACAAAGGAGAATTATGGCATTAATAAGCTGCTGGACAACAGCAATAGCAGCTACAAGTTATTGGACAACAACTGCAGTAGTTCGAGGAATGGTGCAGAAACGCGCACAGAGTAAAACGTAATGGTAACGATTTGAGATGGAGTCCAAGAAAGTGATGAATGGTACTTGGATTCTATTTGTTCAACACATATGACGGGTAAAAAGAATTGATTTGTCAAAATCAATCAAGCCACGAAGAATAAGGTGAAATTCGCGGACGATACCACTTTAATGGCCGAAAGGGTCGATGATGTTTTGATCATGAGAAGGGATGATGGTCATTACTTGGCCAATTTCTTGAGAAGAATTACATGATTCACATGGAAAACAAGATTTTGTGTGTTTTGGACCAAAACAGGGGTTTAGTCCTTAAAGCACCTATGGCTGCCAATAAGACTTTCACCATAGAGTTGAAAGTGATAAAGCATAGGTGTCTTGCTACAGTGGCAAGTCGTGATGAATGGTTGTGGCACTACCGTCTTGGATATCTCAATTTTTGAGACCTCGACGTGTTACAAAGGGATGATATGGTAATCGAGTTGCCAAAAATTAATGTTCCAGCTAAGATATGTGAAGAGTGTGTGCAAGGGAAACAACATAAGGGTAGTTTTATCAAGGATGCATGTCATAGGACCTAACATCACCTTTAGTTGGTGTACTTTGATGTTTGTTGACCAATGCAAGTCAACTCGTATGGTGGCAATAGGTACTTTGTCACTTTTATCGATGATTTTAGTAGGAAACTATGGACATACCTAATAAAGAGAAAGGATGAGGTATTTTATGTGTTTAAGAAGTTTAAGTCCATGGTTGAGCGGTAAAGTAGTCACAAACTTAAAATTCTCAAAACAGATGGTGGAGGTGAATATACCTCGAATGATTTTGGGAAGTATTGTGATGAAGAAAGGATAATGCATGAAGTTATTCCACCATATACGCCATAGCAGAATGGTGTTGCAGAGAGGAAAAATCGTTCGATAACGAACATGGTTTGAAGCATGTTAAAGGGAAAATACTTGTTGAAGGAGCTATGGGGTGAAGTCGTTTCTACAGCCGCCTATTTGTTGAATAAGTGCCCTATAAAGAAGCTTTATAAGGTGACTTCATAAGATGTATGGTCCGGATTTAAACCAAACTTAAGTCATTTGAGAGTTTTCGGTTTGGTAGTATTTTGACACATTCCTGGTCAGCTTTGAAAGAAGTTGGATGATAGAGGTGAGATGATGTTGCTTGTTGGTTATCATCTAAATGGAGGTTATAATTTGTTTGATGTTGCAAACAAGAGGATCGTGATTAGTCGAGATGTTATGGTCAATGAACTAAGGCGTTGTGGCAGCAAAAAAAATTGGTTTGACAGGATATGTAATCGGTTAACAGAATGGCGTAACCGATCACTAGTGCAATTTTTTGTTTTCTGAAGTTGCTGGAACTGATATGACAAAGGGAGTAACATGTTACAAGAATCTGTAACTGATCACGACAATGAAAATGAAAAAAATCAGGTTGCACGAGGTCCTGTACAATAACCTGTCGAAGCCAAAATCGGGGAAAACAGTAGGTGACCAACTAGGCAAAGGGGTTTGCCTCAGAGACTCCAAGATTTTGAAGTATTCCAAGATAAGGAGATCAATGATGATGGTGATTTTGTCCACTTTGTTCTTATGGCCGAATATGAGCCCGTTTGCACGGAAGAAGCATTAAGTGATACAAAGTGGGTGTGTCCGGTGAAAGAGGAGCTGGAATCGATTGAGAAAAATAGTATTTGGGAGTTGGTTGATCTACCGGAATAAAAGGAGCCAATCTATGTGAGATGGGTCTACAAAGTGAAGGCAAATCTCAAAGGTGAAATAATCAAGCATAAGGCTCGACTAGTTGCGAATGCATTTTTGCAAAGAGAAGGTATAGACTTTGATGAGGTGTTTACACTTGTTGATAGGATAGAAACCATAAGGCTAGTTGTTGGAATTGCGAATTATAACAATTGATCGATTTATCAAATAAATGTGAAATCTATATTTTTGAATGGTCCACCTGAGGAGGAAGTTTATGTAGAACACCCCCCTGGTTTTGTTGTGACAAATCAAGAGTGAAGAGTCTACAAACTGAACAAAATACTTTATGGTTTGAAGTAAGGTCCTAGATCTTGGAACAAACACATTAATATTTTCCTAGTTAATGTTGGCTTCAAGAAATGTGCTTTCGAGCATGGTGTCTATGTGAAGACGAATGCAAGAAAAGATGTGATCATACTTTGCTTATATGTGAATGATTTATTGATCAAGGACATCAATGAGTTGAGTATCTTTAAGTTCAAGAGTGAACTTTTGGAAGAGTTTAAAATGAGTGACCTTGACACTATAACATACTTCCTTGGCATAGAGTTCCACAAGTCAAAATTGGGACTGCTTATGCATCAAAGAAAGTATGCTCTTGAGATTTTGAAAAGGTGTGATATAGAGAATTGCAATGCTACCAATGCACCAGCTGAAGCAAGGTTACAGCTATCCAAAAGTGAAGATGAGAAAAATATGGATCCTACTCAATATAGAAGATTGATTGGATCATTATGTTACTTATGCAATACATAATAGATTTGGCGTTTAGTGTCAGTATTGCGAGTAGATTCATGAAAATACCGAAGGTGTCTCACTTGGAAGTAGTTAAGAGGATCCTAAGATACGTCAAGGGAACTATTGGTTGTAGAATTCTATTTCCCGTAGCAGATACTAGCAAAAAATGCGATTTTCTCGGTTATACCGATTACAATTGGTGTGGAGATAAAGATGATCGAAAGTCTATGGCTAGTTATATCTTTATATTTGGAGGAGAACCAATATCTTAGTGTTCTAAAATGGAACTGGTGGTTGCACTCTCTTCTTGTAAGGCCGAGTATATCATTGCATCGTTATGTGCGTGTCAAACTGTGTGGCTGATGAATCTGTTGGGAGAGCTGGGCAGCAATGTTGGAGAAGTTGTCACACTCTTGGTTGATAATGTTTCAACCATCAATCTTTCTAAGAATTTCATTGCACATAGGAGGAGAAAGAATATTGAGATGAGGTTTCATTACTTGAGGGATCTGGTGTGTGAAGGCAAGCTGAGGTTGGAATAATGTCAAAGCAAAGGACAAGTTGTAGATTTGTTGACATAAAGAGTCACAAATGATGTGTTCAAGAACTTGAAGATGAATTTGAACATGTAGAACTTGGAGTATTTGAATTAAGGTGGTGTATTGGATGTACATAGTAATTCAAATGCATTGTGTAAGCTTCTGGGAGAATATTAGTGGAAACAACTTAAAAAATAAGCACTTAAGGGATTGCGGGGACTGGTTTTTTCGTCGGCGTAACCGGTTACGTGAAAAGGCGTAACCGGTTACAGAAGGAAATTTAAGTTTTGTTTTTCTAGTTATCAAAGGTGTAATCTGTTACGGTATTTTGCGTAACCAATTACGAACCCGTGTTTTAAGTTTTTAGCTTATTTTTAAGTTGTTTTTAGTTCCCACTTGTTTTGCTCAGCTTTTATATATATATATATATATATATATATATATATATATATATATATATATATATATATATATATATATATATATATATATATATATATATATATATATATATATATATATATATATATATATATATATATATATATATATATATATATATTCCTCAGTTGTAACATTGAATGTTTAACGTCATATTTTATTCTAAACCTCAATTATTTTCTCTATTGATTCACCAATATAGTTTGTGTATGTTCCAATAAGATTAACACTATAACGTTTCAATCACTGAGTGGGTGAAAAGTCGTTTGAGAGTGAGAATGAATCGAATACTTCAAATGATGCGACATAGTTTTTATATAGTATTGACGGTTAAAACATTTGTGTGTGACACAACGCCCTGTGCAGGTTTTTGTTCGATTAGATCTAATGATTTAAATGAATTGTTAGCGTCTGAAAAATAAGAACCAAGTCTTATTCAAAAATCTATAATGTCGTTGCCGCGGTTCAACGTGTTAAAGTATAAAACTTATGTTTTTGAAAATTAATTAATTTTAATTAATTAAAAAATTAGATTTAAATGTGTTATCGATTGTCACTCGCGTAACACCATAGTTTAAACTTACAAACACTTGTTGTCGCAGCATGTTTATTCCTTTAAATTCGATTTTTGAAAATGATTTTTTTTTTATAATTCTAAAATAAGTTATGCTGTCGCAATTTACTTAATTAAAAATCAGAATTTTAACTTTAGTCAGATGTCAATTCTTTCCTATCGAAACATAACTGATATCTCTCAAAATATCACTTTCTCAGTATATATTTTATTTTCAAAAATAGTGTAAAAATAGCTTTGAAAACATATCCTGAAATTAATTGTTATTTTTTAATTTAGATGCGAACAATGTCGAAATGACGATCCTCGCATTCCAAACTCTAAAGATTTAGCCCAACATATTCGTTAACTTAGACTCATTACAATTTTTATACATAGAGAACATGCATCTTAGATATAATATAAATAAAATAGCATTTATACATATACTATTATCAATTCAAAATAAATCAATAAAGATTTTAATAGTAAAATAATAGAAACAAATTCAAGTAATACTGGCTAATAAAACAAACAGTAACTTATGAATTAGAAAGAACAAAAAAATATATCTACTGATATAAAAAGACTAAATAAACTATGAAATTAATATGGCGGCAAGATTATCTAGCAAACGATTCAAATCCACACTCTAATCTTCCAAATTCTTAATTTAGGATGCATTTATCATTTGATGTAAGCAAGTAAGTACTTTTACAAATAGTAATTTTTTACTTAAATTTAAACTCTAGAAACTTGGATGCCTAAACTGAAGAAATAAATGTCTATTTATGGAGCCAAAATCGATAGAAACTACACTGAAATCGTGTAGGACTTTGTGGATATTTTCATTGAAAGTAGGAGAAAAATTAGAAGGTGGAGAAGAGTGGGAGAATTTTTCTGAACTGCCCCAGCGTGACGGGCGTCATCTGGCTGGCTGGTAGACCGTCACGCAGCCTTGGAGGCGTGACAAACGTCACGACCCTGACGGGCAGACTGTCACGCTGCTGAAGCCCATTTACCTCATTTTGTTGACTTTTGTGTGATGGGTTGACCACTTGTGGGTGACGACCGTCATGCTGATGGGCAGTCTGTCACAAATGTATTTTTTCTGATTTTCTTTCCGTTTTTGCTGTCTTGCACCGATTTCTTGCAAGAAAAAGTCATAGGGCTTAAATACTTAAAATACACAGAAAATATCAGCATAACACTACAAAATAACTGAAACTGGCACTAATAATGTATGTGAATCAAGTCAAAAATATATTATGTGTTTACGCATTATCATATGGATTACTTATTCAGTTATAGATTGAACTAGGATAAGCGTTTGAACAAGGTTGAAGGCGACAATGACTGATTTGAGAGAAATGAGGTTGAGATGAAGCTTGATCTTGGGTATCAGGGGTTGAGGTTTCAAGAACAACTTGAAGAGGTTCAACAACTAGAGGTCTAAATTCATAATCATCAAACTCAAAGTATGAGCTTGAGCTTGAACTTGATTTAGAGTTTGAGACCACTATTGGTGGTTCAAGCATAATGTTCAAGGGTTTTGGGTATTCATAATCAGAAATACATGATAACTAATTCTATTCATTGGTTAACTTACTAGTTAGGTGACTTGACCATTCCCTGGTAAAAAACACTTGTATAAACCCTGATAAAAAACAGAAGTATAAAACACTGACATTGGGACTAAAATGAAACTTTAATATATGTAAGGGTCTAAATTGAAACCTATAAGATAGTTAAGGGACTATTTTAAAAACCTTTTTAATAGTAAGGGATTAAAGCAATACCATGAACAAAGTTAAGGGACTAATTTAAAATTGTTTTCCAATCTCTGTCATAATCAATCAGACGAGAATTTCATATCAAAATTTCAGAACATTTGAAAATGTGGTACCGCTTCTGTCATCAATCAGACTAGAATTTCAAATCAAAATGGCATGAAACATAGTTATGTCATAAAACCATACTTTTACACCAAAATTTCATTACTACGAATATAAGGTGTCATTAACAGACACTACAAAATACACCAAAATGCATGCACAACAAAATAAAGAAATGATAAGTATAGTTATGGTTAGCTCAAAATAGGTTTTGGCCCTTTTTGAAGTCTTCTTTTATTCTTTGGAAGAGGTTGATTTTGGGGTGCATAGTCACTTGGTGCTACTTGATTTAGGGGGTGGTAGTGTTGCTTGACTTGAAGGAGCAGAGTCACTTGGTGCTACTTGATTCGGGGGTGTTGGTGCTCCTTGATTCGAGGGTGTTGGTGCTACCTAACTTGAAGGTGCATAGTCACTTGGTGTTGCCTAAGTTTCTTCCTGTGTAAATGGAATTAGAAGTTTGCATCTAGCCTTGTTGTGACCTTTCATATGGCATCGACTGTATTTGATTCCAATTTTCCCCCGCTTCAGTTGTGACTCATATTTCACTGTTTCTCCAACCTCCCTATTCCTTTTCTTCTTGGGCCTACCATGTCGTTTTTTCTGGGTGGTGGTTGTAGATCAATAAAATCTGTTTTTGTCCATATATTTTCCCCATTGACTAGATATAGCACTGGTGCATAGCAAGCCTCATAGCATTCCTTTTTATAATAGTCAGACACAAAATCATTAAATTTCTAAGTGTTGGTCCTTCATGCATGAAATTGCATGAAAACCTGGAAACTTTGTCAGCATCAATCTTCTACAAGAGCATTCCTTTCTTAATAGATTAATAGTGTATTTTTCTCTATTGTATGATATATGTCTAACCTCATAGTCAGATTCACCTGCACTCCTGTAACACATGTTGAAATGATATTCACCTCAAATTTAATTGTAAAAGATTACATAAGTGTTGTACCCCAAAATTTGCCCTCCCATATTTCTCAAAACATTTCAACAAAGATCTTCAAGTTGCTCAAGGAAGTCCAAGGGTTTACCAGACAAATTCTCCCCTAAGGCAGTCTACCTTAAATTAGGGTTTCATATTGCATCAAGATACTTGATTTCAAGGGATCCCAAATTCTTACCATTGTCCTAATATGTTCTCAAGATCATCCATGTCAAGTTTCAAGCCCTATAGAGAAAATTTGCTCAGTCAATTGCTCAAAGGCCTGAAAATCGACTATACTAGGGAAAAAGTCAACTGTGGCCCAAATACAGTCAAACTTCAATATTTTTGGTCAACATCCTCATTTTGAAGTATTATTCATCATTTGATCAAGGTTTGATCATGATTCATCAAGGATTGCTCACAATTCATCAAAACCCAAAAGTTGCTAAATTAGGGTTTTGTAGGAAAAGTCAACTCAATTTTAACCAGGCATAACTTTCTCATACTTTATGAGAAATGACCCATATAAAGCTCATTTTGAATATGATGAAGTTCCCTACAATTCATCTTCAGCTCCCAAGTTCAAAATATGCACTCACAAGAAGTTATGAATTTTTACATTATAGGTCATTTTGAAAAGTCGACAAAAACACATTTTTTGTCAAAGCTTCATACATGAACATGGAAGAATCAATTGAGATGATACCAAAGGTGTTGCTTATATGACATCTTAATCTTTCTAAAAAGTCCAAGAACACCTTCAAAGAGTCAAAATTGAGGAAGTTATGCATTGGTGAAGTTGACCCTTTTTGCAAAATTGCCAAAAGTCAAATGTGCTCACAAATGAATTTTTTGCTAAATGGGCCTAACTTTTTGCACTTGTTTTGAGTTGGTAGCATGGTCCACGAGCCCTAGCTCTTCCCATTTGTCTTTATATTATTTTTGCTATTTATCTTGATTTTTTATTTCAATTAAATCATTTAAATCAAAACAAATCATGAAAAAATCCAAATCATTGAAACCTCAAGATCTTGTGCACATTTTAGGTCCTATATCCAGCTAGCAAGTGAATCAATTCGTGCAAGGCATAGGTGGGCACAAAAAGATTGGTTTTGGCCTATTTTTAGAAAGATTTTCAAGTGAATCAAATCAAGATCAAAAGCCATAATTTATAAAGATTGAGAACACTTTTGCAACCCTAATTCCATCAGTGGTATATAGTGTACAATTGCAGACCAAAATCACAAGCTTTAGAGGCGCACAAAGGCAGAACAAAACTTGGAAAAAATCAAAGAAAATGGTGATCTGTTTTCGTATTTGCAGGTGCTTTCAAACCTTTCTAGGTATCCCTTTCGCTTCCTGAGCACTCAAGGAACCTATACCAATCAAGAACAAGGATTTTTCTGCGCTAAAACCCAATGTAAGTAATCCACGACTTTGAACTTTTCTTGAAATCGAATTACATGATTTTGACATTGATAGCATGAAATACTTACATATTCTTATTCCTTGAAGCATTTGCAAGCTATCTATAATATTTAATTGCATTTTTGTGGACTATATCAGAATTCACCATTACTAGGGTTTTTTGCTTCGGTTTAGGATCTTTGTACACAGGTAAAATTGGGTCACAAGAAGGGCACCATCATGCTCAGCAGGCCAAGACGATTCGATTCATGGCATTAGATTTTGTTTATCGTGCCTGTACTTGATTTTGCAATGTGCAGGGTTTGTAGTGACGGACGTTTGTCTGTAGGTAAAGGTCATTAAATCTTTTAGCAACGGAGAGAGGACAGGGACGATGGCGTGGCAAGCTTCCATTGCTCCGTTTGAAAATTCGCGCGCTGAGTTAATATATTATGTTTTCTTAATATTTAATTTTTGTTTTGTCCTATATATACAACATCAGCGTGCAGCTCAGTTGGTGAAGAAGCATTGGAAAAGGCTTCAGGGCCTGGGTTCGAATCCCAGGTCCCCCCATTGTTTCATATTATTTTGATTTACATGATTAGGCGCATGCACAGATTGGAAGTCCACCATGTGACCTCAAGGTTCCTCCATTGGATCTCCATATGGCAAGATCTAAAAGCCATCACATGAAGGACCATCATACGCCTTAGTCAACAGGTAGCATGGAATCCAGGAAGTCAACATGGGTCAGATTTTTGGGCCTAAGAGCTTTCTATCCACACCCTCCAAATTACTTTCACAGGCCCATTTTCTATTTTCTTTTCTTTTTATATTTTCCTTATTTAATTCATTTAAATTATTTTTGCTAACAAAATCAATTCTTTTTTTATTAAAAAATCACAAAAACAATTTTTCATCCAATTAGATTTAGTTTTTTTTATAAAAAAAAATCAATTTAATTAGTTTATTTAATTTTAGGTTAACTTAAATTATTTTGTAAATAAATTAAAACAAGTTAGAAAATTAGGGTTTTAATAATTTAATTCCTATTTTCTTTTTTTTCTTAAAAAATAACCAAAAATATAAAAATAGGCCATGTAAATTATTTTCTTTAATTAATTTAATTACTAATTAGATTTGTATTTAATTTAAAAACCTTATTCTTTTTCTTAAAAATAATCAAAAACATCAAAAATAATTTTTTCTTTTAATTAGGTTAGACGGGGTCAAAACCCTATTTCTCTCTCGTTCTTGATTCATCGCGTGCGCTTTTTTATTTTTACCATATTGATGTAATTGCTCACAAGATGTAATAGATTAATTAGGACTTTTTTCGTTCATTTATCGTTTTTTTACGGGTTGTTTTTGGCTATGTAATTAATACCCGAAGTCTTGTAATAGCGTTAGCTTTATTTTCCGCACTTTAAATTCCGCAAATATTAAACTGTTAGATATATGGTAATAGGGATGCATGACAAGAATGTATGTAAACTTTAAAACGGTTAGCAAACCCTAAATGTGCAAAGATAATAACTTGAAATTGAATCACTCGCACATGCGCACTCCTAGGGTATACTCTCACTTCGGTTGCCTTCGGTAAACGATCATTAAGTATAGGGTATTTTAGGGGTCGCTCTTTGGTCTCAAAGATCAAAGTTGCCTTGGAAAGGTTGTGTGATCGGTGGATCTGGAACTGACTGTTTAACGCTGGTTCGCGAAATGTCGCGGAAGCAAGAGTCGCCATCGTCTTTTATTTTCTCCAAATGGAAAGGACAAAAGCACAGAAAAATTCCTTATAGAGATTGCTCTCGGTTCGGGAGGTAGATTTATAGAAAGGGAAGGTGTTAGCACCCTTTCTATCCATGGTTATCCATGGGCTCTTAGATACTTGCTCATTTGTGTTTTCAAAATGGTTTGTTTGCTTTTCAACTGTGGGTTTTAAAAAGTTTCTTTGAAAATTCCAGTTTGACTCTTGTATCGGTCCTCAAGAGTGTTTGAAAAAATTGCTTTCGAAAGCTTTTTGAAAAGGTGTCGGTGTGAAAAGTATTTTTTGAATTTGTTTTGAAATTGGAGCAAGTATCTAGAGTCGTCTACCTACCCTAAGGAATTCGTCTGTGTAAATGTCCTTAAAGTAGTGCCATCCCACCATTGAGAGGTAGGTAGCACCACCGTTGGAGGTGTTCGGGTCAATTCGAAGGTTCGGGACATGGTGATCACCGGAGCAATGGGAAGACACCTTAGAAGCTACCCTCATGCCAGGTTCCTGGATCATGAGGACTTACTAAAACGTCCTCTACTCGACGATCACCTTTCGAGGGGCAATGCAACAGTGAGGCGTACCCTAGGGGTGGTGTGTGATTTGTGTGTCGTTTTCAGATATTTTTTGTCTTGTCATGTATTGGTGATCTACGCGTTGCTTTTATTTTGACATTCATTCTTTCATGCAGTTTAATTAACAGTTTAAAAGTTGCGAGAAAATATAAAAAAATCTACGCTATTACAAAGGCGCGGGTCCACATCGCCAAATTTAATCCAGGACCCGATTTGAAATAAAATAAGGTGCGAGAAATATAAATGTCTAATTTACATGGCTTTGGGAGAATTACATGAATATTATAAGAAAGGAAATAAATGCGCGAAACGAACTGATAATCGAAAGCGAGGGCGTTGGACCCTTTTTAATGAAATTAAATTACGATTAACAAATTAATTAAATTAAAATAAAAGAGATTTTTTTGGAGTTTTTTGTATTTAAAGATTTTAATGAGAGAATTAAATGAAATTAAAAAAAGTTAATTAACCCTAATTCTAACTATTTTTATTTATTAAGAAATATGTTAAAGTTGAACCTAAAGTTAACCTAATTATTTAATACAATTTTATTTACAAAAATAAATAATTAATAATTAATATGGTGAAAAAGAAAAGATAAAAATATAAAAGTGTTTAAAACCCTAATTCTACCAATTTTTAAGTTTATTAAGAAAAACGTTAAAATTAATCCTAGAATTAAAAACTAAATTAATTAATATCATTTATTTACAAGAAAACATTTAAATAAAATATGTTTTTATATTTTTGTGACTTTCTGATTTTTTGTTATTTTTTATGTTTTATAAAAATATTAATTTGAAGAATTAAATCAAAACTAAATTAAACAAATAAAAATAAAAAAATAAAAAAAGAGTGAAAGAAAGCAAACAATGGGGGGTTTGTTGTCCCAATCTTGGAGGTATGCTGGTAGCAATCAGGCCCATTTGTGGAAGGCCTCTTTTGACTTTTCCTGGAAGCGTGTGGATTCGTTGACTGAATCATTCCATAGGCCTTAGATCTGGACCATTGGACTGATGCCATGGGACGTGTGGCATGGCAGATCATGAGGCTGCATGGTATACCTCAGGGAACGAGCTACATAGAAACACGTTTGTTGTACCCCAAAATTTGCCCTCCCATATCCTTCAAGAAATTGCCAAGTCAAGCTGCAAAATCCCCCAAGGGTTGCACAGTTCAAGGGTATCCTAGACAGTCAAAATTAGGGTTTTGGTTCTGATCAAGAAAATGAAGTTTCCAAGGGTCCAATCAAGTCTCACATGCCTATAAATATGGTCAAGCATCCTCATACCAAGTTTCAAGACTTTCAGCACAAAATTGCACAGTCAAAAACCCTAATTGCACTACAGTCAATTGTAGGGGCAAAATGGTCATTTGACAGTCAAAAGTCCAAATTTTTTATCAACATAACATTTTAAAGCCACAAACATCATTTGATCAATACTTGATCATGATTCTCAAAGCTTGGCTCAAAAATCATCAAGAGGCAAAAGTTTCCTTATTTGGACAGTTGAAAAAGTCAACTGTAAATTGACCAGGGCATAACTTTTTCATGGTTCATCAGAAAAATTCCATCCAATGCTCATCTTGAAGGGGAAGACATTTCCTACAACTCATCTTCACACTCCAAGTCCAAGAAATGCTCTCACAAAAAGTTATCAATTTCAACATTATAGGTCATTTTCAAAAGTCAACAAAAAGGGACTTTAAGTCAAAGACCATAACTTGAGATTGGTAAATCAAAATGACATGGGACCAAAGACATTGGTTAGAGGACTTCAAGACCTTTCCAAAATGTCCAAGAACATGATCAAAGCTTAAAAATTGAGCAAGATATGCATTGGAGAAGTTGGGAAATTTTTGTGAAATGGCCAAAATCATTTATCCTTGAAATTTCATTTTTTGACAAAAGGGGCCCACTTTTTCCACTTGAATTAACTTGGCCATGCTTCCCACGTGTCCCACCTTTTATTTCATATTTTTTAATTAATTTTTTCATTTTTAATTGATTTTATTGGATTTAATTAATTTTAAATCTTTTAAAATCAAAAGAAAATAAAAAAGCTTAATTAAATGGAATATTTGGCCTTAACTAACTTTGATTCATCATTATGCAACCTACCAAATTCGTGCAAAGGGCCAAAAGAGCAAGAATTCAAAAATGAGTCAAAAATGGAAGTTTGGTTATGGAGGTTTATGGAAGATTTTGAAATTGATTGCTTTGCATTAAGAGGCCATAATTCTTCTTGATTCACATTACCTAATGCCTATATAAGTGATACAGAACGAAAATCTGAGCCAAGAATCCATAAACTCACACTTGAGTTTTTGTCAAAAAAATTGAAACTCCAAAATCTCATACAGCCGTCTTCAAGGTCTCCTGACTATTCTTTCGTGTCTATAAGGTAGTATGTGACATGTTTGAACCAATTTCTATGGCCAATACATGCTAGAACACCATGCTCATGGACATCCGTGTGTTTATCTTTTTGGTTTTGATTCTTACATTGTCTTATGATTTACTCTATTTTATTAATGCTAACATGTTTATATGAGTACAGGGATTGATTCTGGTCCATCTTTTGAATGATTCTGTGTCTAGAATCAAAATTACCATGACCATGGCAAGCATGGTAAAGTTTCGGATTCTGGGTTATAGGTCGTTTCAAGTTCTAAAAACCATCTCATTGAACCCAGGAGGCTTTGATTAGTGAGGAAGGATCTTTTATTTTCTTCGATTGTACTTAATTTTCATGTTTGATTTTTCAGGACTTTCAGCCACGGAATAAATTCGTAGGTAAAACCCTTCGACCTAAGGCGACGGGCCAAAGGTTAGGGATGATATGTGGCTCATAACCATTGGACCATTTAAATGTTTATCCCGCGCGTTTTCATTTTTGAGATTTCCAGAATCCACGTTTTTTCATTCTTATATTTTTGTTTTCATTATAAATCGGATAAATGCGCTGGTACGGATGGTAAGTCTGTAGAGTTGTGATCTTGAGGTCCCGGGTTCAACACCCCCGGGACCAATTTTAATAACCAGCATTTTCTTTTCTATTTTTAACAAATTTTTACTTTTCTTTATTAAATAAAAATCAACTAAAAATATTTTAATTTTAAAACCAATCACTAGACTTTAGGTTATTTTTATATTTCATTTTTAACTTAACATATCTTTCTCAATAAATCCAAAAAAACAAAAAGTAGTTTTATTTACTTTTTATTTTGCAATTTTATTTTAATCTAAACAATTCTATTTTATAACAAAAATTACAAATAAATTTATTTCTTCTTAAAATCCAATTTCTTTATATAATTAAAATCACCAAAAATGTTTATTTCAATTTAAATGTAATTTCTGTTTATAACTTAAAAAAAAATCATTAAAAAAATATTTTATTTTTTCTTGTTTCTTTTTAATATTAATTTAAAAAATGCAAAAAAATAAGTTCCTTTTTATTTAACTCAATTATTTTAATAATTTTATTTTAATTCCTTCAAAAGGTTCAACGCCCTCGCATTCGATTACATTTTTGTTTCGCGCATTTTATTTATTTCTTTTTGTAAATATAATGTACTTGCTCCAAAGCCCTGTAATAGTTAATTAGATATTTTCTGCAATTTATTTTAAATCGGGTCTGGATTAATTTGGCGTTGTAGACCCGCGCCTTTGTAATAGCGTAGGACCTTTATCTTTCCCGCACTTTAAATTCCCGCACCTTTTAACTGTTAAACAATAACATGAAAGAATGAATGCCCAAAAATAAAATCAAAGCGTAGATCACCAATGCATGACAAGATAAACAATAAACTGAAAATGACACACAATTCACACACCACCCCTAGGGTACGCCTCACTGTTGCCTTGCCTCGAAAGGTGATCGTCGAGTAGAGGATGTCTTAGTAAGTCCTCATGATCCGGGAACCTGGCATGAGGGTAGCTTCTAAGGTGTCTTCCTATTGCTCCGGTGATCACCATGTCCCGAACCTCGAATTGACCCGAACACCTCCAACGGTGGTGCTACCTACCTCTCAATGGTGGGATGGCACTATCTTAAGGACATTTACACAGCCTAATTCCTTAGGGTAGGTAGATGACTCATAGATACTTGCTCTAAAAAACAAATCAAAACTCTTTTCACACCGACACTTTTCAAAAAGCTTTCAAAACAATTTTTCAAACACTCTTGAGGACTGATACAAGAGTTATTCCGAAACTTTCAAAGAAACTTTTTCAAAACCCACTCACACTTGAAAAGCAAACAAACCATTTTGAAAACACAAATGAGCAAGTATCTATGAGCCCATGGATAACCATGGATAGAAAGGGTGCTGACACCTTCCCTTTCTATAATCTACCTCCCGAACCGAGAGCAATCTCTTTAAGGAATTTTTCTGTGATTTTGTCCTTTCCAATTGGAGAAAATAAAAGACGGTGGCGACTCTTGCTTACCGCGACATTTCGCGAACCAGCGTAAAACAGTCAGTTCCAGATCCACCGATCACAGAACTGGCGACTCTGCTGGGGACTTAAACTTAAAGTGAGGTGTACCTTAGGGTTAGTTCATAACTGTGTTTTCAATTGTATTGACTTGTCTGCTTTAAATTTGTGGGTTGCATGGGAGTTACATAGATCCTAACCCGGATCTGGGGATACCCTGTTTAGGTAGCATAAGCTGTGAGGGACCTGTCCGGCGTAGACCGACACGGGTGAAACAGTGGCTACGTTGGTGTGGCACCTTGGTCTGTACCGATATCCCTTGTGTTGCAACGAGGAGAATATGGGTCTTCTAAGGAGTCATTAAGCACCAACAACCTTAGAACCTTAAATGACACAACTTGGCCATTAGAACAGTAGTAGTATGCTACGCCCATTGAGGCTAAACTCTCGTGATGGTTCTGGCTGCAAGAAAAGATTGCGATGCTGGAGTTATGACCGATTGAGGGTAGTCAATGATATTGGGATCCTCTAAGAACCCGGTTACTTTGATAGGACAGGTTTTGAGCCCACCAACTTCAAGAGGGTAGTACCCCAAACTTCATGCTGGCCTAAACTCTAAGGGCTCTTTTGTGTGACTTGTGTGCCTTCAAACTTGGATTACTTGCATGCTTGTTATCTGACATCTGAATTTCTTGCAGGTTTTGTTTATAGTCCTTAACTAGGACTCATAACAGGGTTTACTGAATTTCCTGCAGGTTTTGTTCATAGTCCTTAACTAGGACTCATAACAAGGCTTACTAAGTTTCTTGCAGGTTTTTGTTTTAGTCCTTAACTAGGACTCATAACAAGGTTTACCGAGTTTCTTGCAGGGTTTATTTTAGTCCTTAATTGGGACTCATGACAGGTTTTACCGAGTTTCTTGCAGGTTTTGGTTTGCAGTCCTTAATTGGGACTCATAACAGGGTTACCTACATTACCCCATGCATCATGACATCATACCATTGCATACATCCTAACCCGTTTCAAGGATCTCAAGGGTTTGTGATGCAGGTCAGGATGAATCAAACATCTAGCAAGGGGCAAAGAGGATTTATTTTCCTCTAGCTAAGGTTGTCAGGGGCTATCACCCACTTGATATGGCGAGCTTTGACACTGGAAGAAGATTGCCCTAGACAAGGATGTCAGGGGCTATGACCCACTGGATATGGTGAGCCTTTGACCCTTGAAAAAGGACTCTCAACAAATATGAAGTTCCTTCAATCAAGCTACCGGATCCCAGCTCTAACAAATTTCTTGTTTACCCCGCGAGATCCTTGAAAACATTGCATGCATATCATACATATCATTGCATAACAGGTACCCTTGTTGCAGGTCACTTACCCTCCCTGCTGTTTAAATAAGCCATGGCTTCACAACAAAATAACCAGGACCTTCACGCTCAAGAGACTCAGTTCAGGGAAATCTTCCTAGGTCTATCCAAGGGGCAGGAAGAGTTGAGAACACTCATCATGGGGAATCTGATCAGAACGAGTCCTGAAGATGACAAGGACGAACGACTGAAACGCCTACAAGCTGAGGTAGATACATTGAAAACCCAAATGATGGGGCAAAGGGCACTCATTCAAGGTTTAGCTCAGGAGCAAGGAGAGCTGAGGGCCATGATCAGTCAACTCCGCCAAGACAGATCCAACATGAAGCAACCAGTCCGAGCCAGGGGCCAAGTCTTTGATCAGCCTCCAAGAGGACAAGAGTCTGGTATAGGGAAGAATAGACCTCTTCAAATTGCTACCACTTCACAGGTCCAACTACAACCTCGCCTGGAGCAAAGGGTTGATCAAAGTGAGCCAAACAAGCCCAGGAGGCAATTTACCCAGCTCAACACGTCGCTGTCTCGAGCCCTACAACACTTGTTGAGACTAAATCTGACTACATTAAGGGACCCTCCTAAGAATCAGAATACAGCGTCACCCAAGTATAATCCCAACGCCCGTTGCGCTTATCATTCCGACAGCCTGGAGCATAATACCAACGACTGTTGGTCTCTGAAGAACAAGATTCAGGACCTGATTAACGAAGGAGCAGTGAAATTCACCCAAGATGGTCAGGCCGAGTTCTTCTACTACCCCTGCAAGACTCACCATTTGAAGTGACAAATCCTGAGACTGGAAAACTTTTGTTCATTCGAATGTTCAAGTTGCAATTTTCTTTTGTTCAAACATTTACTCATGTTAAACATTGTTATTTCATTAATGCATCGCATATGTCTGTTCTGAAACAATATATTCGTATTCACTAAATGCAAATTATCTTCATATTTTTTCTGATGTCAACTCTCAATTAATAATTCTAAGCCTCTTGAGGGAGGATGACGAAAACGATACCACGATCTTTACAGTATGCTTTTGAACAGACCCCACTGATGAGGTACAGGCATTGTTTCAATCCCTAAACACTGGAGTTATAAGGATGATAATCCCTCGTTAACCCCTCTGAGCCAAAGAAGTAGGAGTTTTTCTTTTCGAAATTTAAAACCCTTAATCATAACCTGGGGCAGGGTAGTTTCTCAGTTGATCCAAGTGCATAACGAATGGCACCAAAGAGGTCCTTACAAAAAAGAAGACAGTGATGGTTCCGAATAATCAATAAAGAAAGGCAATCATTACTTCTTAAAAAAAACCCATTAAGTCAAAACCCATGAAGGAGACTTACAAAACTGGGGCATCCCGCTGACTGTGATTCCAAAAAAGGAAACAGTTCAGGCAAAAAAAGAAAGGGATAACAAAAATCAAAAAAGAAAGAGGTCCTACAAACCCTCAACAAAAAAAGGAATGACTGTCTATTCAAAATAAGTTATTAACATCCGAATCATCACCGGAAAATCAAAGCAAAGATTCAAACAAGGTCTAACGTATGATCAACTGAGTTTAGGTTTGGAGAACATCACGAAGAGCGGGTGGGTACAAATAAAATTTGAGCCTTTATCCTTTGTTTCTTAAACCGTGAACCAGGCCACGTTATAACCCTTAAAAGTCCTAGCTGAAGCGTGGGTTAGTTCGAAAGCATACTGTTACGAAAGGTATCCTGACTCCTTAAGGCCTACGGTAAATACGGAGTTGACATCACGTTTTACAAACATTCACTTGTTTTATGAAAAATAATGCATTGTCAAAATCTTCAAGACAGACATAAGCTTTGCATTTTTGACATAACTTTGTTTGCATATGACTTTTTGTTTGAACAGCAGGGAAATTCGCACGATGAATACCTAGTGAACAAAAGCACCTCCAATCAAGGGGCATGACATGATCATTGTCCATCATCTGGGGCAGTCCAATCAAGATTCAGGGAATCTCTCAGGGCCAAACAGCCTGGGGCAAATCTCCGCCTGAGTCACTTGGGGGCATTCCAGCAACGAATCTTGCCTAATCAAACACCTTCTGGTGGCATGACAAAACACTTCTAACAGGGGCAACTCCCTACATCCTGAGAGCATGGACATAGTCGAAAAAAATACTACGCAAAATCAAAGACCCGCTAGGTTGACACACCTAGGCAAAAATAAGGGCTTCCCGGCGAACCAAAAGGGTTCGGGAAAAATGAAGGGATGAAATGAAAAAAATCTGTACACCCGGCAAGTCGAAAACCTGAAAAGGCGGCTTGGGCAAAAAGGGGTATCCCGGTGGACTGAAAACCCGAAAGGACAGTCCAGGCAAAATTTAGGGATCAAAGCGTACGACTATGTCCTGTCATCTTGTCACCTGCCTATCAGAAGAAGGTTTGTCCATCAACAACTATCAGCACCTCACAGGTCTTCCTCTCATACCTCAGAAACAGGGGCAATAAAGAGTTGTCCAAGCGATCTATTTGTTCTGTCCTCCAAGGTATCAAGGTAGGTTCAGCTGAAGAACACAACCAGGTATCTTAATTCCCCAGAGAGTGAGCCAGCAAGCAGTATACTCTCCTCAAGCAAAGCAGTTATCAACCTTAAGGAAGTTGGGTATCCTCCTGCAGATCTCAACCTTCCCCAGCAGCATACAGTCTTAACAAACATCCCCGGCAGTCTTGATTTAAGATTGTTCCCCGGCGGCATACCAAACATTCAATGGAGTCACTTCCCCGGGGCAATTCAAAACTTCCCCAGAGAATCCAACCCAGCTCCCCCCAGGAAAGTTGGAATCCATCTCCCCAGCAGAGTCGCCAGTTCTGTGATCGGTGGATCTGGAACTGACTGTTTTACGCTGGTTCGCGAAATGTCGCGGTAAGCAAGAGTCGCCACCGTCTTTTATTTTCTCCAATTGGAAAGGTCAAAAGCACAGAAAAATTCCTTAAAGAGATTGCTCTCGGTTCGGGAGGTAGATTATAGAAAGGGAAGGTGTTAGCACCCTTTCTATCCATGGTTATCCATGGGCTCATAGATACTTGCTCATTTGTGTTTTCAAAATGGTTTGTTTGCTTTTCAAGTGTGAGTGGGTTTTGAAAAAGTTTCTTTGAAAGTTTCGGAATAACTCTTGTATCAGTCCTCAAGAGTGTTTGAAAAATTGTTTTGAAAGCTTTTTGAAAAGTGTCGGTGTGAAAAGAGTTTTGATTTGTTTTTTAGAGCAAGTATCTATGAGTCATCTACCTACCCTAAGGAATTAGGCTGTGTAAATGTCCTTAAGATAGTGCCATCCCACCATTGAGAGGTAGGTAGCACCACCGTTGGAGGTGTTCGGGTCAATTCGAGGTTCGGGACATGGTGATCACTGGAGCAATAGGAAGACACCTTAGAAGCTACCCTCATGCCAGGTTCCCGGATCATGAGGACTTACTAAGACATCCTCTACTCGACGATCACCTTTCGAGGCAAGGCAACAGTGAGGCGTACCCTCGGGGTGGTGTGTGAATTGTGTGTCATTTTCAGTTTATTGTTTATCTTGTCATGCATTGGTGATCTACGCTTTGATTTTATTTTTGGGCATTCATTCTTTCATGTTATTGTTTAACAGTTAAAAGGTGCGGGAATTTAAAGTGCGGGAAAGATAAAGGTCCTACGCTATTACAAAGGCGCGGGTCTACAACGCCAAATTAATCCAGACCCGATTTAAAATAAATTGCAGAAAATATCTAATTAACTATTACAGGGCTTTGGAGCAAGTACATTATATTTACAAAAAGAAATAAATAAAATGCGCGAAACAAAAATGTAATCGAATGCGAGGGCGTTGAACCCTTTGAAGGAATTAAAATAAAATTATTAAAATAATTGAGTTAAATAAAAAGGAACTTATTTTTTTGCATTTTTTAAATTAATATTAAAAAGAAACAAGAAAAAATAAAATATTTTTTTAATGGTTTTTTTTTTTAAGTTATAAACAGAAATTACATTTAAATTGAAATAAACATTTTTGGTGATTTTAATTATATAAAGAAATTGGATTTTAAGAAGAAATAAATTTATTTGTAATTTTTGTTATAAAATAGAATTGTTTAGATTAAAATAAAATTGCAAAATAAAAAGTAAATAAAACTACTTTTTGTTTTTTTGGATTTATTGAGAAAGATATGTTAAGTTAAAAATGAAATATAAAAATAACCTAAAGTCTAGTGATTGGTTTTAAAATTAAAATATTTTTAGTTGATTTTTATTTAATAAAGAAAAGTAAAAATTTGTTAAAAATAGAAAAGAAAATGCTGGTTATTAAAATTGGTCCCGGGGGTGTTGAACCCGGGACCTCAAGATCACAACTCTACAGACTTACCATCCGTACCAGCGCATTTATCCGATTTATAATGAAAACAAAAATATAAGAATGAAAAAACGTGGATTATGGAAATCTCAAAAATGAAAACGCGCGGGATAAACATTTAAATGGTCCAATGGTTATGAGCCACATATCATCCCTAACCTTTGGCCCGTCGCCTTAGGTCGAAGGGTTTTACCTACGGATTTCTTCTGTGGCTGAAAGTCCTGAAAAATCAAACATGAAAATTAA
Organism: Vicia faba; assembly: GCA_948472305.1. NCBI lineage: Eukaryota > Viridiplantae > Streptophyta > Magnoliopsida > Fabales > Fabaceae > Vicia > Vicia faba. Next base: position 1,026,845,171 of record OX451738.1, read on the forward strand.
GTACAATCGAAGAAAATAAAAGATCCTTCCTCACTAATCAAAGCCTCCTGGGTTCAATGAGATGGTTTTTAGAACTTGAAACGACCTATAACCCAGAATTCGAAACTTCACCATGCTTGCCATGGTCATGGTAATTTTGATTCTAGACACAGAATCATTCAAAAGATGGACCAGAATCAATCCCTGTACTCATATAAACATGTTAGCATTAATAAAATAGAGTAAATCATAAGACAATGTAAGAATCAAAACCAAAAAGATAAACACACGGATGTCCATGAGCATGGTGTTCTAGCATGTATTGGCCATAGAAATTGGTTCAAACATGTCACATACTACCTTATAGACACGAAAGAATAGTCAGGAGACCTTGAAGACGGCTGTATGAGATTTTGGAGTTTCAATTTTTTTGACAAAAACTCAAGTGTGAGTTTATGGATTCTTCGCTCAGATTTTCGTTCTGTATCACTTATATAGGCATTGGGTAATGTGAATCAAGAAGAATTATGGCCTCTTAATGCAAAGCAATCAATTTCAAAATCTTCCATAAACCTCCATAACCAAACTTCCATTTTTGACTCATTTTTGAATTCTTGCTCTTTTGGCCTTTGCACGAATTTGGTAGGTTGCATAATGATGAATCAAAGTTAGTTAAGGCCAAATATTCCATTTAATTAATTTTTTCATTTTTAATTGATTTTATTGGATTTAATTAATTTTAAATCTTTTAAAATCAAAAGAAAATCAAAAAGCTTAATTAAATGGAATATTTGGCCTTAACTAACTTTGATTCATCATTATGCAACCTACCAATTTCGTGCAAAGGGCCAAAAGAGCAAGAATTCAAAAATGAGTCAAAAATGGAAGTTTGGTTATGGAGGTTTATGGAAGATTTTGAAATTGATTGCTTTGCATTAAGAGGCCATAATTCTTCTTGATTCACATTACCCAATGCCTATATAAGTGATACAGAACGAAAATCTGAGCGAAGAATCCATAAACTCACACTTGAGTTTTTGTCAAAAAAATTGAAACTCCAAAATCTCATACAGCCGTCTTCAAGGTCTCCTGACTATTCTTTCGTGTCTATAAGGTAGTATGTGACATGTTTGAACCAATTTCTATGGCCAATACATGCTAGAACACCATGCTCATGGACATCCGTGTGTTTATCTTTTTGGTTTTGATTCTTACATTGTCTTATGATTTACTCTATTTTATTAATGCTAACATGTTTATATGAGTACAGGGATTGATTCTGGTCCATCTTTTGAATGATTCTGTGTCTAGAATCAAAATTACCATGACCATGGCAAGCATGGTGAAGTTTCGGATTCTGGGTTATAGGTCGTTTCAAGTTCTAAAAACCATCTCATTGAACCCAGGAGGCTTTGATTAGTGAGGAAGGATCTTTTATTTTCTTCGATTGTACTTAATTTTCATGTTTGATTTTTCAGGACTTTCAGCCATGGAAGAAATCCGTAGGTAAAACCCTTCGACCTAAGGCGACGGGCCAAAGGTTAGGGATGATATGTGGATCATAACCATTGGACCATTTAAATGTTTATCCCGCGCGTTTTCATTTTTGAGATTTCCAGAATCCACGTTTTTTCATTCTTATATTTTTGTTTTCATTATAAATCGGATAAATGCGCTGGTACGGATGGTAAGTCTGTAGAGTTGTGATCTTGAGGTCCCGGGTTCAACACCCCCGGGACCAATTTTAATAACCAGCATTTTCTTTTCTATTTTTAACAAATTTTTACTTTTCTTTATTAAATAAAAATCAACTAAAAATATTTTAATTTTAAAACCAATCACTAGACTTTAGGTTATTTTTATATTTCATTTTTAACTTAACATATCTTTCTCAATAAATCCAAAAAACAAAAAGTAGTTTTATTTAATTTTTATTTTGCAATTTTATTTTAATCTAAACAATTCTATTTTATAACAAAAATTACAAATAAATTTATTTCTTCTTAAAATCCAATTTCTTTATATAATTAAAATCACCAAAAATGTTTATTTCAATTTAAATGTAATTTCTGTTTATAACTTTAAAAAAAAATCATTAAAAAAATATTTTATTTTTTCTTGTTTCTTTTTAATATTAATTTAAAAAATGCAAAAAAATAAGTTCCTTTTTATTTAACTCAATTATTTTAATAATTTTATTTTAATTCCTTCAAAAGGTTCAACGCCCTCGCATTCGATTACATTTTTGTTTCGCGCATTTTATTTATTTCTTTTTGTAAATATAATGTACTTGCTCCAAAGCCCTGTAATAGTTAATTAGATATTTTCTGCAATTTATTTTAAATCGGGTCTGGATTAATTTGGCGTTGTAGACCCGCGCCTTTGTAATAGCGTAGGACCTTTATCTTTCCCGCACTTTAAATTCCCGCACCTTTTAACTGTTAAACAATAACATGAAAGAATGAATGCCCAAAAATAAAATCAAAGCGTAGATCACCAATGCATGACAAGATAAACAATAAACTGAAAATGACACACAATTCACACACCACCCCTAGGGTACGCCTCACTGTTGCCTTGCCTCGAAAGGTGATCGTCGAGTAGAGGATGTCTTAGTAAGTCCTCATGATCCGGGAACCTGGCATGAGGGTAGCTTCTAAGGTGTCTTCCTATTGCTCCGGTGATCACCATGTCCCGAACCTCGAATTGACCCGAACACCTCCAACGGTGGTGCTACCTATCTCTCAATGGTGGGATGGCACTATCTTAAGGACATTTACACAGCCTAATTCCTTAGGGTAGGTAGATGACTCATAGATACTTGCTCTAAAAAACAAATCAAAACTCTTTTCACACCGACACTTTTCAAAAAGCTTTCAAAACAATTTTTCAAACACTCTTGAGGACTGATACAAGAGTTATTCCGAAACTTTCAAAGAAACTTTTTCAAAACCCACTCACACTTGAAAAGCAAACAAACCATTTTGAAAACACAAATGAGCAAGTATCTATGAGCCCATGGATAACCATGGATAGAAAGGGTGCTGACACCTTCCCTTTCTATAATCTACCTCCCGAACCGAGAGCAATCTCTTTAAGGAATTTTTCTGTGCTTTTGTCCTTTCCAATTGGAGAAAATAAAAGACGGTGGCGACTCTTGCTTACCGCGACATTTCGCGAACCAGCGTAAAACAGTCAGTTCCAGATCCACCGATCACAGAACTGGCGACTCTGCTGGGGACTTAAACTTAAAGTGAGGTGTACCTTAGGGTTAGTTCATAACTGTGTTTTCAATTGTATTGACTTGTCTGCTTTAAATTTGTGGGTTGCATGGGAGTTACATAGATCCTAACCCGGATCTGGGGATACCCTGTTTAGGTAGCATAAGCTGTGAGGGACCTGTCCGGCGTAGACCGACACGGGTGAAACAGTGGCTACGTTGGTGTGGCACCTTGGTCTGTACCGATATCCCTTGTGTTGCAACGAGGAGAATATGGGTCTTCTAAGGAGTCATTAAGCACCAACAACCTTAGAACCTTAAATGACACAACTTGGCCATTAGAACAGTAGTAGTATGCTACGCCCATTGAGGCTAAACTCTCGTGATGGTTCTGGCTGCAAGAAAAGATTGCGATGCTGGAGTTATGACCGATTGAGGGTAGTCAATGATATTGGGATCCTCTAAGAACCCGGTTACTTTGATAGGACAGGTTTTGAGCCCACCAACTTCAAGAGGGTAGTACCCCAAACTTCATGCTGGCCTAAACTCTAAGGGCTCTTTTGTGTGACTTGTGTGCCTTCAAACTTGGATTACTTGCATGCTTGTTATCTGACATCTGAATTTCTTGCAGGTTTTGTTTATAGTCCTTAACTAGGACTCATAACAGGGTTTACTGAATTTCCTGCAGGTTTTGTTCATAGTCCTTAACTAGGACTCATAACAAGGCTTACTAAGTTTCTTGCAGGTTTTTGTTTTAGTCCTTAACTAGGACTCATAACAAGGTTTACCGAGTTTCTTGCAGGGTTTATTTTAGTCCTTAATTGGGACTCATGACAGGTTTTACCGAGTTTCTTGCAGGTTTTGGTTTGCAGTCCTTAATTGGGACTCATAACAGGGTTACCTACATTACCCCATGCATCATGACATCATACCATTGCATACATCCTAATCCATTTCAAGGATCTCAAGGGTTTGTGATGCAGGTCAGGATGAATCAAACATCTAGCAAGGGGCAAAGAGGATTTATTTTCCTCTAGCTAAGGGTGTCAGGGGCTATCACCCACTTGATATGGCGAGCTTTGACACTGGAAGAAGATTGCCCTAGCCAAGGATGTCAGGGGCTATGACCCACTGGATATGGTGAGCCTTTTACCCTTGAAAAAGGACTCTCAACAAATATGAAGTTCCTTCAATCAAGCTACCGGATCCCAGCTCTAACAAATTTCTTGTTTACCCCGCGAGATCCTTGAAAACATTGCATGCATATCATACATATCATTGCATAACAGGTACCCTTGTTGCAGGTCACTTACCCTCCCTGCTGTTTAAATAAGCCATGGCTTCACAACAAAATAACCAGGACCTTCACGCTCAAGAGACTCAGTTCAGGGAAATCTTCCTAGGTCTATCCAAGGGGCAGGAAGAGTTGAGAACACTCATCATGGGGAATCTGATCAGAACGAGTCCTGAAGATGACAAGGACGAACGACTGAAACGTCTACAAGCTGAGGTAGATACATTGAAGACCCAAATGCTGGGGCAAAGGGCACTCATTCAAGGTTTAGCTCAGGAGCAAGGAGAGCTGAGGGCCATGATCAGTCAACTCCGCCAAGACAGATCCAACATGAAGCAACCAGTCCGAGCCAGGGGCCAAGTCTTTGATCAGCCTCCAAGAGGACAAGAGTCTGGTATGGGGAAGAATAGACCTCTTCAAATTGCTACCACTTCACAGGTGCAACTACAACCTCGCCTGGAGCAAAGGGTTGATCAAAGTGAGCCAAACAAGCCCAGGAGGCAATTTACCCAGCTCAACACGTCGCTGTCTCGAGCCCTACAACACTTGTTGAGACTAAATCTGACTACATTAAGGGACCCTCCTAAGAATCAGAATACAGCGTCACCCAAGTATAATCCCAACGCCCGTTGCGCTTATCATTCCGACAGCCCGGGGCATAATACCAACGACTGTTGGTCTCTGAAGAACAAGATTCAGGACCTGATTGACGAAGGAGCAGTGAAATTCACCCAAGATGGTCAGGCCGAGTTCTTCTACTACCCCTGCAAGACTCACCATTTGAAGTGACAAATCCTGAGACTGGAAAACTTTTGTTCATTCGAATGTTCAAGTTGCAATTTTCTTTTGTTCAAACATTTACTCATGTTAAACATTGTTATTTCATTAATGCATCGCATATGTCTGTTCTGAAACAATATATTCGTATTCACTAAATGCAAATTATCTTCATATTTTTTCTGATGTCAACTCTCAATTAATAATTCTAAGCCTCTTGAGGGAGGATGACGAAAACGATACCACGATCTTTACAGTATGCTTTTGAACAGACCCCGCTGATGAGGTACAGGCATTGTTTCAATCCCTAAACACTGGAGATATAAGGATGATAATCCCTCGTCAACCCCTCTGAGCCAAAGAAGTAGGAGTTTTTCTTTTCGAAATTTAAAACCCTTAATCATAACCTGGGGCAGGGTAGTTTCTCAGTTGATCCAAGTGCATAACGAATGGCACCAAAGAGGTCCTTACAAAAAAGAAGACAGTGATGGTTCCGAATAATCAATAAAGAAAGGCAGTCATTACTTCTTAAAAAAAACCCATTAAGTCAAAACCCATGAAGGAGACTTACAAAACTGGGGCATCCCCCTGACTGTGATTCCAAAAAAGAAAACAGTTCAGGCAAAAAAAGAAAGGGATAACAAAAATCAAAAAAGAAAGAGGTCCTACAAACCCTCAACAAAAAAAGGAATGACTGCCTATTCAAAATAAGTTATTAACATCCGAATCATCACCAGAAAATCAAAGCAAAGATTCAAACAAGGTCTAACGTATGATCAACTGAGTTTAGGTTTGGAGAACATCACGAAGAGCGGGTGGGTACAAATAAAATTTGAGCCTTTATCCTTTGTTTCTTAAACCGTGAACCAGGCCACGTTATAACCCTTAAAAGTCCTAGCTGAAGCATGGGTTAGTTCGAAAGCATACTGTTACGAAAGGTATCCTGACTCCTTAAGGCCTACGGTAAATACGGAGTTGACATCACGTTTTACAAACATTCACTTGTTTTATGAAAAATAATGCATTGTCAAAATCTTCAAGACAGACATAAGCTTTGCATTTTTGACATAACTTTGTTTGCATATGACTTTTTGTTTGAACAGCAGGGAAATTCGCACGATGAATACCTAGTGAACAAAAGCACCTCCAATCAAGGGGCATGACATGATCATTGTCCATCATCTGGGGCAGTCCAATCAAGATTCAGGGAATCTCTCAGGGCCAAACAGCCTGGGGCAAATCTCCGCCTGAGTCACTTGGGGGCATTCCAGCAACGAATCTTGCCTAATCAAACACCTTCTGGTGGCATGACAAAACACTTCTAACAGGGGCAACTCCCTACATCCTGAGAGCATGGACATAGTTGAAAAAAATACTACGCAAAATCAAAGACCCGCTAGGTTGACACACCTAGGCAAAAATAAGGGCTTCCCGGCGAACCAAAAGGGTTCGGGCAAAATGAAGGGATGAAATGAAAAAAATCTGTACACCCGGCAAGTCGAAAACCTGAAAAGGCGGCTTGGGCAAAAAGGGGTATCCCGGTGGACTGAAAACCAGAAAGGGCAGTCCAGGCAAAAGTTAGGGATCAAAGCGTACGACTATGTCCTGTCATCTTGTCACCTGCCTATCAGAAGAAGGTTTGTCCATCAACAACTATCAGCACCTCACAGGTCTTCCTCTCATACCTCAGAAACAGGGGCAATAAAGAGTTGTCCAAGCGATCTATTTGTTCTGTCCTCCAAGGTATCAAGGTAGGTTCAGCTGAAGAACACAACCAGGTATCTTAATTCCCCAGAGAGTGAGCCAGCAAGCAGTACACTCTCCTCAAGAAAAGCAGTTATCAACCTTAAGGAAGTTGGGTATCCTCCCGCAGATCTCAACCTTCCCCAGCAGCATACAGTCTTAACAAACATCCCCGGCAGTCTTGATTTAAGATTGTTCCCCGGCGGCATACCAAACATTCAATGGAGTCACTTCCCCGGGGCAATTCAAAACTTCCCCAGAGAATCCAACCCAGCTCCCCCCAGGAAAGTTGGAATCCATCTCCCCAAGCAGTAAGCTTATCCCCAGTAGATTCTGGAAGCTTATCCCCACAAAAGCACGAACGCGTCGTCCGGCTTTATTCAAAGAGTTATTTCCTTAACAGGATATAACTGGGTTATCCTCAGCCAAAAGCTACGGAAAGATCGTCGTCGACAGTCTTCTTATCCCCAACGAAGTCTATTAACACTTCCAACACAACAATGATATCTCCAGCAAGTTACCATCAACAACTTAGCAAAGTATCCCTCTTCCCACAGAGTATCGCTCCCCAGCAAGATCGTCAGGGTACTTCCCCCCCCCCCCCCCCCCCCCGCAGAGTTATTCCATTCGCCAAGTTTATTCCCCAACGGAGTCATCTCCTCCTACCGGTATTCTTGCAACTATCATCCCCAGCGGAAGCGAAATCTATTCTTCAAACATCAGCCCAGGATATGACTTCCCGGCACCCGTCAAGGATTTACTTTCCTAGACGAAAACATACATCATTAAAGCATGCATAGACGCATCATACAAATCTCATTTATGTTGAGAACATCATTGCTTGGTCCATATCATGCATTGCTATGACTGACCTCTATCTTTCAGGAAAGATTCAGTTAAATTCTCAATCATATTTCAAGACCTAGACCGGTTCAGTTAATCGACTCCAAAGATTTCTTATCCAGTCCAAGGCCTTCTCTAGTCCAGCTAAATCGACCCTAAACAGATTTTTCTGATGAAGACTCAGTAGAAGTTATCAAAGGTTTTTCTCAGACGTCCGCTGTTGAGATTATAATTTCCTATGGTTCTCTCCCTAATGTTGTGGAGATGATAATTCCATCTCAGGTTTTTCTCAAACGTCCGCTGTTGAGATTATAATTTCCTATGGTTCTCTCCCCAATGCTGCGGAGATGATAATTCCAACCCAGGTTTTTCTCAAACGTCCGCTGTTGAGATTATAATTTCCTATGGTTCTCTCCCTAATGCTGCGGAGATGATAATTCCATTCCAGGTTTTTCTCAAACGTCCGCTTTTGAGATTATAATTTCCTATGGTTCTCTCCCCAATGCTGCGGAGATGATAATTCCATTCCAGGTTTTTCTCAAACGTCCGCTTTTGAGATTATAATTTCCTATGGTTCTCTCCCCAATGCTGCGGAGATGATAATTCCATTCCAGGTTTTTCTCAAACGTCCGCTTTTGAGATTATAATTTCCTATGGTTCTCTCCCTAATGCTGCGGAGATGATAATTCCATTCCAGGTTTTTCTCAAACGTCCGCTTTTGAGATTATAATTTCCTATGGTTCTCTCCCCAATGCTGCGGAGATGATAATTCCATTCTAGGTTTTTCTCAAACGTCCGCTTTTGAGATTATAATTTCCTATGGTTCTCTCCCCAATTCTGCGGAGATGATAATTCCATTCCAGGTTTTTCTCAAACGTCCGCTTTTGATATTATAATTTCCTATGGTTCTCTCCCCAATGCTGCGGAGATGATAATTCCATTCCAGGTTTTTCTCAAACGTCCGCTTTTGAGATTATAATTTCCTATGGTTCTCTCCCCGATCCTGCGGAGACGATAATTCTATTCCAGGTTTTTCTCAAACGTCCGCTTTTGAGATTATAATTTCCTATGGTTCTCTCCCCGATACTGCGGAGATGGTAATTCCCACCAAGATTTCGCTCAATGATTGCTGTTGAAGTGAAGTTATCCAAGATTTTCTCAACGTTTGCTGTTGAAGTGAAGTTATCCAAGATTTTCTCAACGTTTGTTGTTGAGGTTAAAGTCATCCAAGGTTCTCTCACCGTTCCTGTTGAGGTAGTAACTATCCCTGGTTCATTCATCTCCGTTTGAAGCTCCAGATCCAGCTCCTGTAACCAGTCAGGACACATCTATACAAAGAGTTTGAAGACCATCCCCGTAACAGGTCAGGTAATCATTTTCTTTTTTGCAGGTATGCCAGTTCTCGCTAAGGAATATCTTATGCGATCAACATCCAGATGGCATCTATAAGCCCATCCACCTTCCAGCATCTCTCAGCATGGCATCTGTAAGCCCATTCCCATCATCACACTGCTACTATGTGAGCGCAAATTTCTGGGCACTCTAGTGTTCAATCATCTTCTACCCTCGGATTACGAAAGGCACGTCAGCCAATCTGCATCCTCAGGTCTAAGAAGATTGAACAGGGGCAACTGTTGTACCCCAAAATTTGCCCTCCCATATCCTTCAAGAAATTGCCAAGTCAAGCTTCAAAATCCCCCAAGGGTTGCACAGTTCAAGGGTATCCTAGACAGTCAAAATTAGGGTTTTGGTTCTGATCAAGAAAATGAAGTTTCCAAGGGTCCAATCAAGTCTCACATGCCTATAAATATGGTCAAGCATCCTCATACCAAGTTTCAAGACTTTCAGCACAAAATTGCACAGTCAAAAACCCTAATTGCACTACAGTCAATTGTAGGGGCAAAATGGTCATTTGACAGTCAAAAGTCCAAATTTTTTATCAACATAACATTTTGAAGCCACAAACATCATTTGATCAATGCTTGATCATGATTCTCAAAGCTTGGCTCAAAAATCATCAAGAGGCAAAAGTTTCCTTATTTGGACAGTTGAAAAAGTCAACTGTAAATTGACCAGGGCATAACTTTTTCATGGTTCATCAGAAAAATTCCATCCAATGCTCATATTGAAGGGGAAGACATTTCCTACAACTCATCTTCACACTCCAAGTCCAAGAAATGCTCTCACAAAAAGTATCAATTTCAACATTATAGGTCATTTTCAAAAGTCAACAAAAAGGGACTTTAAGTCAAAGACCATAACTTGAGATTGGTAAATCAAAATGACATGGGACCAAAGACATTGGTTAGAGGACTTCAAGACCTTTCCAAAATGTCCAAGAACATGATCAAAGCTTAAATATTGAGCAAGATATGCATTGGAGAAGTTGGGAAATTTTTGTGAAATGGCCAAAATCATTTATCCTTGAAATTTCATTTTTTGACAAAAGGGGCCCACTTTTTCCACTTGAATTAACTTGGCCATGCTTCCCACGTGTCCCACCTTTTATTTCATATTTTTTAATTATTTTTTTCATTTTTAATTGATTTTATTGGATTTAATTAATTTTAAATCTTTTAAAATCAAAAGAAAATCAAAAAGCTTAATTAAATGGAATATTTGGCCTTAACTAACTTTGATTCATCATTATGCAACCTACCAAATTCGTGCAAAGGGCCAAAAGAGCAAGAATTCAAAAATGAGTCAAAAATGGAAGTTTGGTTATGGAGGTTTATGGAAGATTTTGAAATTGATTGCTTTGCATTAAGAGGCCATAATTCTTCTTGATTCACATTACCTAATTCCTATATAAGTGATACAGAACGAAAATCTGAGCCAAGAATCCATAAACTCACACTTGAGTTTTTGTCAAAAAAATTGAAACTCCAAAATCTCATACAGCCGTCTTCAAGGTCTCCTGACTATTCTTCCGTGTCTATAAGGTAGTATGTGACATGTTTGAACCAATTTCTATGGCCAATACATGCTAGAACACCATGCTCATGGACATTCGTGTGTTTATCTTTTTGGTTTTGATTCTTACATTGTCTTATGATTTACTCTATTTTGTTAATGCTAACATGTTTATATGAGTACAGGGATTGATTCTGGTCCATCTTTTGAATGATTCTGTGTCTAGAATCAAAATTACCATGACCATGGCAAGCATGGTGAAGTTTCGGATTCTGGGTTATAGGTCGTTTCAAGTTCTAAAAACCATCTCATTGAACCCAGGAGGCTTTGATTAGTGAGGAAGGATCTTTTATTTTCTTCGATTGTACTTAATTTTCATGTTTGATTTTTCAGGACTTTCAGCCACGGAAGAAATCCGTAGGTAAAACCCTTCGACCTAAGGCGACGGGCCAAAGGTTAGGGATGATATGTGGCTCATAACCATTGGACCATTTAAATGTTTATCCCGCGCGTTTTCATTTTTGAGATTTCCAGAATCCACGTTTTTTCATTCTTATATTTTTGTTTTCATTATAAATCGGATAAATGCGCTGGTACGGATGGTAAGTCTGTAGAGTTGTGATCTTGAGGTCCCGGGTTCAACACCCCCGGGACCAATTTTAATAACCAGCATTTTCTTTTCTATTTTTAAGAAATTTTTACTTTTCTTTATTAAATAAAAATCAACTAAAAATATTTTAATTTTAAAACCAATCACTAGACTTTAGGTTATTTTTATATTTCATTTTTAACTTAACATATCTTTCTCAATAAATCCAAAAAAACAAAAAGTAGTTTTATTTACTTTTTATTTTGCAATTTTATTTTAATCTAAACAATTCTATTTTATAACAAAAATTACAAATAAATTTATTTCTTCTTAAAATCCAATTTCTTTATATAATTAAAATCACCAAAAATGTTTATTTCAATTTAAATGTAATTTCTGTTTATAACTTAAAAAAAAAATCATTAAAAAAATATTTTATTTTTTCTTGTTTCTTTTTAATATTAATTTAAAAAATGCAAAAAAATAAGTTCCTTTTTATTTAACTCAATTATTTTAATAATTTTATTTTAATTCCTTCAAAGGGTTCAACGCCCTCGCATTCGATTACATTTTTGTTTCGCGCATTTTATTTATTTCTTTTTGTAAATATAATGTACTTGCTCCAAAGCCCTGTAATAGTTAATTAGATATTTTCTGCAATTTATTTTAAATCGGGTCTGGATTAATTTGGCGTTGTAGACCCGCGCCTTTGTAATAGCGTAGGACCTTTATCTTTCCCGCACTTTAAATTCCCGCACCTTTTAACTGTTAAACAATAACATGAAAGAATGAATGCCCAAAAATAAAATCAAAGCGTAGATCACCAATGCATGACAAGATAAACAATAAACTGAAAATGACACACAATTCACACACCACCCCTAGGGTACGCCTCACTGTTGCCTTGCCTCGAAAGGTGATCGTCGAGTAGAGGATGTCTTAGTAAGTCCTCATGATCCGGGAACCTGGCATGAGGGTAGCTTCTAAGGTGTCTTCCTATTGCTCCGGTGATCACCATGTCCCGAACCTCGAATTGACCCGAACACCTCCAACGGTGGTGCTACCTACCTCTCAATGGTGGGATGGCACTATCTTAAGGACATTTACACAGCCTAATTCCTTAGGGTAGGTAGATGACTCATAGATACTTGCTCTAAAAAACAAATCAAAACTCTTTTCACACCGACACTTTTCAAAAAGCTTTCAAAACAATTTTTCAAACACTCTTGAGGACTGATACAAGAGTTATTCCGAAACTTTCAAAGAAACTTTTTCAAAACCCACTCACACTTGAAAAGCAAACAAACCATTTTGAAAACACAAATGAGCAAGTATCTAAGAGCCCATGGATAACCATGGATAGAAAGGGTGCTAACACCTTCCCTTTCTATAATCTACCTCCCGAACCGAGAGCAATCTCTTTAAGGAATTTTTCTGTGCTTTTGTCCTTTCCAATTGGAGAAAATAAAAGACAGTGGCGACTCTTGCTTACCGCGACATTTCGCGAACCAGCGTAAAACAGTCAGTTCCAGATCCACCGATCACAACGTTCAGAAGAAAAATATGGAATAAAGAAGGGGGACCTAGGGTTCGAACCCAGGTCCCAAGGCTTACCAATGTTATCCTCCACCAACTGAACCATTAACGCGCGTTGTACCTAAAATAACAAATGAATAATATAAAAGAAAATTAGCATTAGTGGCCTAGAAACAAAAAAACGCGCGCTGAATTCAAATTGTCCAATCACCGTCTTCCATGCATCGTCTTCTTCGTTGTTCTGAAACAAAAAAACATTTAAATAACGGGGGTTTTAAACCCCCACAAACTTAAAACATGAAAATAGCGAATAGGATTTGGTGCATGATAAATTGAGCGCGACTAGTGCATTGGATTCGTATGAAGCTTCTGGTTCGAACGGTACAAGTCTAGTTGTCTGATTTTTCTTTAAACGTAAAGCCCCAATTTTACAGTTTTGTAACCCTAGCAAGCTTCAATGGTGATTTCGCGTATAGGCAAGAAAAACTCAATTAAACAGTATGGTTAGCTTCAGAATGATAAGATTAGTACAAAACAAGCATTAGAACTCAAAATTATGGCATGAATGATGAAATACGATTATGCAAAAAAGATGAAACAGTTTGACTACTATGTACCAATTCTGGGTGCGTGGGGATTGTAAAAGAATGCACTTAGGTTCAGTGAAGCCTTGGCAAGCTATTGCAATTGGTATTTTGCCTTGAAACCAACTCTAAAGCAGTTTTCTGTTTTTGAAATTTTGGACAAAAATACAAACTTTGTTCTTGATGGGAGGCGCAACATTCAGGTCCTTGTGCATTAGGTCTAGCTTCTTGCTTATGTATGTGATGGATTAGGGTTAAATCTTGAGTCAAAAGATCAATGCAATCATGAATCAAATATTGGATTTAATGGCATATTTTTTTCAATCTTTTTCCATGTGTTTTGATACCAATCATGTCCAAATCACCTTGATTCTTTCCATATCAGATAATGCACGAAATCTTGAAGGTATTCTATGCATAAAAAGATTTGAAAAGCATGGATGAGTATTTTTCCCATATTTTATTTAATTAAATGAATTAATGGTAATTAAAAATTCAAATAAATAATAAAAAATGATGAAATAACTCCCCTTGGGCCAAATGGTCGTGCATATGCTTTGGATGATGAATCTTGGAAGAAAATGTGGCCCATTAGCAATTTTAAGGCATTTGAAGCAAAGTTGACTTTTCAAAATTCCCAAAAATTTCCCAACTTCCACAAGGCATATCTTGCTCAATTTTTAAGATTTGATCATGTTCTTGGACATTTTGGAAAGGTCTTGAAGTCCTCTAACCAATGCCTTTGGTCCCATGTCATTTGGATTTACCAATCTCAAGTTATGGTCTTTGACTTAAAGTCCCTTTTTGTTGACTTTTGAAAATGACCTATAATGTTGAAATTGATAACTTTTTGTGAGAGAATTTCTTGGACTTGAAGTGTGAAGAGGAGTTGTAGGAAATGTCTTTCTCTTCAAAATTAGCTTTGGATGGAATTTTTCTGATAAACCATGTGGAAGTTATGCCTTGGTCAAGTTACAGTTGACTTTTTCAACTATCCAAATATGGAAACTTTTGCATCTTGAGACTTTTTGAGCCAAGCTTTGAAAATCATGATCAAGAATTGATCAAATGATGTTTGTGGCTTCAAAATAAGATGTTGACCAAAAATTTGGACTTTTGACTGTCAAATGACCATTTTGCCCCTGTAGTTGACTGTACAGCAATTAGGGTTTTTGACTGTGCAATTTTGTGCTGTAAGTCTTGAAACTTGGCATGAGGATGCTTGACCATGTTTATAGGCATGTGGGACTTGATTGGACCCTTGGAAACTTCATTTTCTTTGTCAGAACCAAAACCCTAGTTTTTGACTGTTATGAGGCCCTTGAACTGTGCAACCCTTGGGGAATTTTGAAGCATGCTCTTTGCAATTCTTGAAGAATATGGGAGGGAAAATTTTGGGGTACAACAGTTGCCCCTGTTCAATCTTCTTAAACCTGAGGATGCAGATTGGCTGACGTGCCTTTCGTAATCCGAAGGTGGAAGATGATTGAACACTAGAGTGCCCAGAAATTTGCGCTCACATAGTAGTGTGATGATGGGAATGGGCTTATAGATGCCATTTGGAGATTGATGGATAGGATGATGGGCTTATAGATGCCATGATGAGAGATGATGGATGGTGGATGGGCTTATAGATGCCATCTGGATGTTGATCGCGTAAGAGATTCCTTAGCGAGAACTTGCGTACCTGCAAAAGAAAAATGATTACCTGACCTGTTACAGGAGCTGGTCTTCAAACTCTTTGCATAGATGCGCCCTGACTGGTTACAGGAATTGAATCTGGAGCTTCAAACGGCGATGAATGAACTAGGGATGGTTACTACCTCAACAGGAACGCTGAGAGAATCTTGGGCGACTTCAACCTCAACAGAGACGCTGAGAGAATCTGGGGACGATTACTATCTCAACAGTAACGCCGAGAGAATCTTGGATGTCTTCTACTGAGTCTTTATCAGGAAAATCTGTTAGGGATCGATTTAACTGGACTAGAGAGGCCTTTGGCTGGATAAGAAACAGAGGAATCTTAGGGTCGATTTAACTGATTCGGACAAGGTCTTGAAATCTTCAACTGGATAAGAAACAGGGAGATCTTAGGGTCGATCTGACTGAACCAGAGAAGGCCTTTGACTGGATAAGAAACAGAAAAATCTTAGGGTCGATTTAACTGAACCGGTCAAGGTCTTGGAATCTTCAACTGGATAAGAAACAGGGAGATCTTAGGGTCGATCTGACTGAACCAGAGAAGGCCTTTGACTGGATAAGAAACAGAAAAATCTTAGGGTCGATTTAACTGAACCGGTCTAGGTCTTGAAATCTTCAACTGGATAAGAAACAGGGAGATCTTAGGGTCGATCTGACTGAACCAGAGAAGGCCTTTGACTGGATAAGAAACAGTAAAATCTTAGGGTCAATTTAACTGAACCGGTCTAGGTCTTGGAATGTCTTCAACTGGATAAGAAACAGGGAGATCTTAGGGTCGATCTGACTGAACCAGAGAAGGCCTTTGACTGGATAAGAAACAGTAAAATCTTAGGGTCGATTTAACTGAACCGGTCTGGGTCTTGAAATCTTCAACTGGATAAGAAACAGAGAGATCTTAGGGTCGATCTGACTGAACCAGAGAAGGCCTTTGACTGGATAAGAAACAGTAAAATCTTAGGGTCGATCTAACTGAACCGGTCTAGGTCTTGAAATATAGCTGAGAACTTAACTGAATCTTTTCCTGAAAGGTAAAGGTCAGTCATATGCAAGGCATGATATGAATAAAGCAATGATGTTCTCAACATAAATGAGATTTGTAAGATATGATGCGTATATGCATGCTATAATGTATGGAAGTGCGATGTTTATGAATGTATGTTTGTCGTCTAGGAAAGTAAATCCTTGACGGGTGCCGGGAAGTCATATCCTGGGCTGATGTTGAAGAATAGATCTTTGCTTCCGCTGGGGATGATAGTTGCAAGCATACCGGTAGGAGAAGATAACTCCGTTGGGGAATAAACTTGGCGAATGGATTACTCTGCAGGGAGAAAAGTACTCTAACGATCTTGCTAGGAAACCATGCTCTGTGGGGTTAGAGGTATTGTGCTGAAATGTTGATGGTCACTTCACTGGGGATACCATTGTTGTGTTGGAAGTGTTAATAGACTTCGCTGGGGATAAGAAGACTTCGCCTAGGACGGTCTTTCCGTGGCTTTTGGCTGAGGATAACCCAGTTATATCCTGGTAGGGAAACAACTCTTTGAATAAAGTCGGGAGATGCGTTCGTGCTCTGCGGGAGTAAGCTTCCAGAATCTACTGGGGATAAGCTTTCTGCTTGGGGAGATGGATTCCAACTTTTCCTGGGGAAACTGGATTGGACTCTCCTGGGGAAGTTTCGAACTGTATCGGGGAAGTGACTCCACTGAATGTTTGATATACCGCCGGGGAACCATCTTTGGACCAAGACTGTCGGGGATGTTTGTTAAGAATATTCGTATCTCGTGCTGGGGAATGCTGAGATCTGCTGGAGGATACCCAACTTCCTTAAGGTTGACTGTAATTTTTGCTTGGGAAGAGTGCACGGACTTGCTGGCTCACTCTCTGGGGAATTAATATGCATTGGTTGTGTTCTTCAGCTGAACCTATCTTAGTACCTTGGTGGACAGAGCCATTAGATCGTTTGGACAACTCATCATTGCCCCTGTTTCTGAGGTGGGAGAGGAAGACCTGTGAGGTGCTGATAGTTGTTGATGGACAAACCTTCTTCTGGTAGGCAAGTGACGAGATGACAGGACATAGTCGTACGCTTTGATCCCTAACTTTTTCCTGGACCGCCCTTTCGGGTTTTCAGTCCACCGGGATACCCATTTTTGCCCAAGCCGCCTTTTCAGGTTTTTGACTTGTCGGGTGTACAGATTTTTCATTTTATCCCTTATTTTTTCCCGAACCCTTTTGGTTCACCGGGAAGCCCTTGTTTTTGCCTAGGTGTGTCAACCTAGCGGGTCTTTGATTTTGCGTAGTATTTTTTTCGACTATGTCCATATTCTCAGCATGTAGGGAGTTGCCCCTGTTAGAAGTGTTTTGCCATGCCAACAGAAGATGTTTGATCAGGCAAGATTCGTTGCTGGAATTCATGTCCAATGCCCCGAGCGACTTAGGTGGAGGTTTGCCCCTGGCTGTTTGGCATCTTGAGAGATTCTCCGAATCTTGACTGGACTGCCCCAGATGATAGACCATGATCATGTCATGCCCCTTGATTGGAAGTGCTTTTGTTCACTAGGTATTCATCGTGTGAATTTCTCTGCTGTTCAAATAAGTAGTCATGTGCAAACAATGTTATACCAAAAATGCAAAGCTTATGTCTGTCTCGAAGATTTTGAAAATGCATTCTTTTTCATAAAACAAATGAATGTTTGTAAAACGTAATGTCAACTCCGTATTTACCATAGGCCTTAAGGAGTCAGGATACCTTTCGTAACAGTATGCTTTCGAACTAACCCATGCTTCAGCTAGGACTTTTAAGGGTTATAACGTGGCCTGGTTCACGGTTTAAGAAACAAAGGATAAAGGCTCAAATTTTATTTGTACCCACCCACTCTTCGTGATGTTCTCCAAACCTAAACTCAGTTGATCGTGCGTTAGACCTTGTTCGAGTCTTTGCTTTGATGCTCCAGTGATGGTTCGGATATTGACAGTTTATTTTGAATAGGCAGTCATTTTTTATCGAGGATTTGTAAGACCTCTTTCTTTTTCTGATTTTTGTTATCCCTATTTTTTTTTGCCTGAACTGTTTCCTTTGTGATTACAGTCAGCGGGATGCCCCAGTTTTGTAAGTCTCCTTCGTAGGTTTTGACTTATTGGGTTTTTTATTTTATGAAGTAATGACTGCCTTTCTTTATGATTGCTCGGGACCATCACTGCCTTTCTTTATTTTGTAAGGACCTCTTTGATGCCATTCGTTATGCACTCGTATCAACTGAGAAAAACTACCATGCCCCAGGTTATGATTAAGGGTTTTAATTTTCGAAAAGAAAAAACTCCTACTTCTTTGGCTCGAAGGGGTTGACAAGGGATTATCATCCTTATAACTCCAGTGTTTAGGAATTGAAACAATGCTTGTACCTCATCAGCGGGGTCTGTTCAAAAGCATACTGTAGATTGTGGTATCGTTTTCGTCATCCTCCCTCAAGAGGCTTAGAATTATTAATCGAGTGTTGATCATCAGAAAAAATATGAAAATAATTTGCATATAGTGAATACGAATATATTGCTTCAAAACAGACATATGCGATGCATTAATGAAATAACAACGCTTAACATGAGTAAATGTTTGAACAAAAGAAAATTACAACTTGAAAATCCTAATGAACAAAAGTCTTTTCATCTCAGGCTTGTTACTTCAAATGGTGAGCCTTGGAGGGATGGTAGAAAAATTCAGCCTGACCATCTTGCGTGAACTCCAAGGCTCCTTCATCAATCAGGTCCTGGATCTTGTTCTTCAGAGCCCAACACTCATTTGTATCATGTCCTGGACAGGCAGAGTGGTAGGCACACCTTTTATTGGGATCATAGGTAGGAGATGCTGTGTTGGGGTTCCGGGGATGAGCCCTTAATGTGATCAGATTCAATCTCAACAGGCGTTGTAAAGCTTGAAACAGCGACATGTTGAGCTGGGTGAATTGCCTCCTGGGCTTGTCTGGCTGAAGCTGGTGAGGTTGATGTTGAATTTGTGACACTGGAGCCATTTGAGGAGCTCTCCCCTTATCTCTTTGTCTCGAAGGTGGTTGAACGATGACTGGCTCTTTACCCTTAGACGTTTGCCCCAGTTGGCTACTCTGAAGCGGTTGGTTGACGAGAACTCCGAGCTCTTCTTGTCTTTGAGCTAAGCCTTGAGTGATAGTCATCTGCCCCAGCATCTGGGCTTTCATTGTATCCATTTCAGCTTGCAGGTGTTTCAGCCGTTCGTCCTCAGCGCTGTTCCTGACCAAAGTCTCCATGAGAAGTGTCCTTAGCTCCTCCTGCCCCTTGGATAGATTCAGGAGGATTTCCCCGAACCGAGTCTCTTGAGCAAGAAGGTCTTGGTTATCTTGTTGGGAAGCCATTGCTGAAATAAACAGCGAGAAAGGTAAGTGACCTGCAGCAAGGATACTTGTTATGCAATGATGTGTATGTATATATATGCAATGTTTTCAAGGATCTCGCGGGGTAAACAAGAAATTGGTTAGAATTTTGTGGCTTGATTGAAGGAAACCCATGTTATTGAGAGTCCTTGTTCAAAGGGTCAAAGGCTCACCATATCCAGTGGGTCATAGCCTCTGACAACCTTGGCTAGGGCAGCCTTCTTCAAGAGTCAAGGCTCACCATGTCAAGTGGGTCATAGCCTCTGACTCAGTCCATCAACCTGGCTAGAGGAAAAGAAATCCCCTTTGCCCCTTGCTAGACATTCTGGTTCATCATGACCTGCACCACAGACCCTTGAGATCCTTGAAATGGGTTAGGATGTATGCAATGGTATGATGGTATGTTATGCATGGGGTAATGTAAGTAACCCTGTTATGAGTCCCAATCAAGGACTGTAAATAAAACCTGCAAGAAATTCATTAAACCCTGTTATGAGTCCCAATTAAGGACTATAAACAAAACCTGCAAGTAGTTCATGTGTCAGATAACAAGCATGCAAGTAGTCAAGTACGAAGGCACACAAGTCACACAACAGAAGCCCTTAGAGTTTAGGCCAGCATGAGGTCTAGGTATTACCCTCTTGAAGTTGGTGGGCTCAACCTGTCCTATTAGAAGTAACCGGGTTCTAAGGGTCCCAATATCACTGGATTGCTTTCATTGTTCATCGTTTCGATTTAGCCACTGAACTGGCGACCGAAATATTCCAGGAAAGCAACCCTCAATTGAGTGTAGTATCGAGTATCAACCAACCTCGGACTGCACCAAAGTCAGTTATCTCACTACCCTAAAGAGGCCAAGATAGTTCAATTAAGGTTCCTAAGGTTAGTTGATGCTTCATGACACCACGCGGAGGCCCCGTACTCTCCTTGACTGAACTCAAGGGTTACCGGTACACACCAAAGTGCCACATCAACGTAGCAGACTGTTTCAACCATGTCGGTATACCCCGCACAGTTCCCTCACAGCCTTGTTGCTACTTTCTAAGAAGGTATCCCCCAGACCCGGGTTAGGATCTATAGAACTCCCAAGACGGTCCCACAATTTAAAGCAAGCAAATCAATACAATTGAAAACACAGTTATGAACTAATCCTAAGGTACACCTCACTTTAAGTTTAATTCCCCAGCAGAGTCGCCAGTTCTGTGATCGGTGGATCTGGAACTGACTGTTTAACGCTGGTTCGCAAAATGTCGCGGAAGCAAGAGTCGCCACCGTCTTTTATTTTCTCCAAATGGAAAGGACAAAAGCACAGAAAAATTCCTTATAGAGATTGCTCTCGGTTCGGGAGGTAGATTTATATAAAGGGAAGGTGTTAGCACCCTTTCTATCCATGGTTATCCATGGGCTCTTAGATACTTGCTCATTTGTGTTTTCAAAATGGTTTGTTTGCTTTTCAACTGTGGGTTTTAATAAGTTTCTTTGAAAATTCCAGTTCGACTCTTGTATCGGTCCTCAAGAGTGTTTGAAAAAATTACTTTCGAAAGCTTTTTGAAAAGGTGTCGGTGTGAAAAGTATTTTTTGAATTTGTTTTGAAATTGGAGCAAGTATCTAGAGTCGTCTACCTACCCTAAGGAATTCGTCTGTGTAAATGTCCTTAAAGTAGTGCCATCCCACCATTAAGAGGTAGGTAGCACCACCGTTGGAGGTGTTCGGGTCAATTCGAAGGTTCGGGACATGGTGATCACCGGAGCAATGGGAAGACACCTTAGAAGCTACCCTCATGCCAGGTTCCTGGATCATGAGGACTTACTAAAACGTCCTCTACTCGACGATCACCTTTCGAGGGGCAAGGCAACAGTGAGGCGTACCCTAGGGGTGGTGTGTGATTTGCGTGTTGTTTTCAGATATTTTTTGTCTTGTCATGTATTGGTGATCTACGCGTTGCTTTTATTTTGACATTCATTCTTTCATGCAGTTTAATTAACAGTTTAAAAGTTGCGAGAAAATATAAAAAAATCTACGCTATTACAAAGGCGCGGGTCCACATCGCCAAATTTAATCCAGGACCCGATTTGAAATAAAATAAGGTGCGAGAAATATAAATGTCTAATTTACATGGCTTTGGGAGAATTACATGAATATTATAAGAAAGGAAATAAATGCGCGAAACGAACTGATAATCGAAAGCGAGGGCGTTGGACCCTTTTTAATGAAATTAAATTACGATTAACAAATTAATTAAATTAAAATAAATGAGATTTTTTTGGAGTTTTTTGTATTTAAAGATTTTAATGAGAGAATTAAATGAAATAAAAAAAAGTTAATTAACCCTAATTCTAACTATTTTTATTTATTAAGAAATATGTTAAAGTTGAACCTAAAGTTAACCTAATTATTTAATACAATTTTATTTACAAAAATAAATAATAAATAATTAATATGGTGAAAAAGAAAAGATAAAAATATAAAAGTGTTTAAAACCCTAATTCTACCAATTTTTGAGTTTATTAAGAAAAACGTTAAAATTAATCCTAGAATTAAAAACTAAATTAATTAATATCATTTATTTACAAGAAAACATTTAAATAAAATATGTTTTTATATTTTTGTGACTTTCTAATTTTTTGTTATTTTTTATGTTTTATAAAAATATTAATTTGAAGAATTAAATCAAAACTAAATTAAACAAATAAAAATAAAAAAATAAAAAAAGAGTGAAAGAAAGCAAACAATGGGGGGTTTGTTGTCCCAATCTTGGAGGTATGCTGGTAGCAATCAGGCCCATTTGTGGAAGGCCTCTTTTGACTTTTCCTGGAAGCGTGTGGATTCGTTGACTGAATCATTCCATAGGCCTTAGATCTGGACCATTGGACTGATGCCATGGGACGTGTGGCATGGCAGATCATGAGGTTGCATGGTATACCTCAGGGAACGAGCTACATAGAAACACGTTCAGAAGAAAAATATGGAATAAAGAAGGGGGACCTGGGGTTCGAACCCAGGTCCCAAGGCTTACCAATGTTATCCTCCACCAACTGAACCATTAACGCGCGTTGTACCTAAAATAACAAATGAATAATATAAAAGAAAATTAGCATTAGTGGCCTAGAAACAAAAAAAACGCACGCTGAATTCAAATTGTCCAATCACCGTCTTCCACGCATCGTCTTCTTCGTTGTTCTGAAACAAAAAAACATTTAAATAACAGGGGTTTTAAACCCCCACAAACTTAAAACATGAAAATAGCGAATAGGATTTGGCGCATGATAAATTGAGCGCGACTAGTGCATTGGATTCGTATGAAGCTTCTGGTTCGAACGGTACAAGTCTAGTTGTCTGGTTTTTCTTTAAACGTAAAGCCCCAATTTTACAGTTTTGTAACCCTAGCAAGCTTCAATGGTGATTTCGCGTATAGGCAAGAAAAACTCAATTAAACAGTATGGTTAGCTTCAGAATGATAAGATTAGTACAAAACAAGCATTAGAACTCAAAATTATGGCATGAATGATGAAATACGATTATGCAAAAAAGATGAAACAGTTTGACTACTATGTACCAATTCTGGGTGCGTGGGGATTATAAAAGAATGCAGTTAGGTTCAGTGAAGCCTTGGCAAGCTATTGCAATTGGTATTTTGCCTTGAAACCAACTCTAAAGCAGTTTTCTGTTTTTGAAATTTTGGACAAAAATACAAACTTTGTTCTTGATGGGAGGTGCAGCATTCAGGTCCTTGTGCATTAGGTCTAGCTTCTTGCTTATGTATGTGATGGATTAGGGTTAAATCTTGAGTCAAAAGATCAATGCAATCATGAATCAAATATTGGATTTAATGGCATATTTTTTTCAATCTTTTTCCATGTGTTTTGATACAAATCATGTCCAAATCACCTTGATTCTTTCCATATCAGATAATGCACGAAATCTTGAAGGTATTCTATGCATAAAAAGATTTGAAAAGCATGGATGAGTATTTTTCCCATATTTTATTTAATTAAATGAATTAATGGTAATTAAAAATTCAAATAAATAATAAAAAATGATGAAATAATTCCCCTTGGGCCAAATGGTCGTGCATATGCTTTGGATGATGAATCTTGGAAGAAAATGTGGCCCATTAGCAATTTTAAGGCATTTGAAGCAAAGTTGACTTTTCAAAATTCCCAAAAATTTCCCAACTTCCACAAGGCATATCTTGCTCAATTTTTAAGATTTGATCATGTTCTTGGACATTTTGGAAAGGTCTTGAAGTCCTTTAACCAATTCCTTTGGTCCCATGTCATTTTGATTTACCAATCTCAAGTTATGGTCTTTGAATTAAAGTCCCTTTTTGTTGACTTTTGAAAATGACCTATAATGTTGAAATTGATAACTTTTTGTGAGAGCATTTCTTGGACTTGAAGTGTGAAGAGGAGTTGTAGGAAATGTCTTTCTCTTCAAAATTAGCTTTGGATGGAATTTTTCTGATAAACCATGTGGAAGTTATGCCTTGGTCAAGTTACAATTGACTTTTTCAACTGTCCAAATATGGAAACTTTTGCATCTTGAGACTTTTTGAGCCAAGCTTTGAAAATCATGATCAAGAATTGATCAAATGATGTTTGTGGCTTCAAAATAAGATGTTGACCAAAATTTTGGACTTTTGACTGTCAAATGACCATTTTGCCCCTGCAGTTGACTGTAGAGCAATTAGGGTTTTTGACTGTGCAATTTTGTGCTGTAAGTCTTGAAACTTGGCATGAGGATGCTTGACCATGTTTATAGGCATGTGGGACTTGATTGGACCCTTGGAAATTTCATTTTCTTTGTCAGAACCAAAACCCTAGTTTTTGACTGTTATGAGGCCCTTGAACTATGCAACCCTTGGGGAATTTTGAAGCATGCTCTTTGCAATTCTTGAAGAATATGGGAGGGCAAATTTTGGGGTACAACAGGTAGCCTCGGAATTGTTGCCTCAAATATTGATCTTAAGACATTAGGGTTATTGCTAAGACGTCCTAACATTGCTTTAGTGATCGTACGTCCCTTTCGAATTGACCCTTTAAAACTCCAACGACGGTGCTACCTACTCACTAATAGTAGGATAGCGCAGGAAACGAACATAGAACAATTATTTTTTTCGAGTAGGTAGATTAGCTCTTAAGTACTTGCTCAAACAAAACAAACTTTTTCCACACTTACACTCTTTTCAAACAAAGTTTTCAAAAACACTTCGTAACACTCTTGAAGACAGAAGCAAGGGTTAAATCAAAGTCAAAAACTTTTTTCAAATCAAACACACACAAGCAATCTTGAAAATGATGAGCAAGTACCTAAGAGCCCGTGGAAAACCACTGATAGAAAGGGTGTTAATACCTTCCCTTTCTATAATCTACCCCACGTACTCAAAATCTCGAAAAAGGAATTTTTCTGTGCTTTTTATCCTTTCCAGTCGGATAAAATAAAAGCCGGTGATGGCTCTTGCTTACCGCGACATTTTGCAAACACAAACGCAAAACGCAAACCGGCATTTCAAAATAGTCTGGTTCTGGCCACCGTATCACAGTAAGTTATAAAGCTTTATAATTCAACAATTGCCTCACAAATCTAGAGGTTTGTTTTTTGTGACTCTTTTACTATCCTCTTTTTTATATTTGGCAGAATGTTCCACTCTTTTTTAAAGCTTGAAGGTTTAAAAATCGGCCTTTGAAATACTTTCATATTCATTATCATACTCATTTGGTAGCTAATCATTGTCATATTCATCAATGTCACTCAATTCTCTAAAAAATTCCTTTGAGACATCATTTACATTCACATCATCATGCAAACTACTCCCGTCACCACTATATTCATCCTGCCTAGTTTATTTGCCTGGCCTTGTAACCATTCCTTTCCCTTTCCCTTTCCCTTTATATTTACCTTTCCCATTCCCTTTACCTTTTTCTTTCCCTTTTTTTTTGCATTGATCATCGCCAATTTCCTCTTCTAACACTTCTTTAATTAAAATCTCTTAAACAATACTAACATCATCCTCCGAGTCCTTAAATTTTACTTTCATAGAACCATCTTCACTAGAACCACCAATTTTCTGGTTACAGTTAACTCCACCATCTTCTTGCTGTTTTCAGTCAAGTCCTTCATGTTCTTACTGGTTGCAGTCAAATCCAACATTTTCCTCCTAGCTACAGTCAAGTCCCTCATCTTCTTGCTGATTGTGGTCAAGTCCCTCATCATTTCCTTGGTTCAACTTATTGGTCCCTTCAATAGT
This sequence comes from Vicia faba, assembly GCA_948472305.1. Lineage (NCBI taxonomy): Eukaryota > Viridiplantae > Streptophyta > Magnoliopsida > Fabales > Fabaceae > Vicia > Vicia faba. Next base: position 1,026,870,997 of record OX451738.1, read on the forward strand.
AAATCTTCTTCTACAGCTTTTGCAGTAGTGGTCCATCCCTCAGTAAAGTGTTCTACTGCTTCAGTGGTCCCATCTAACTTATCTTTTCCTTCATTGTTCAATTTGTACAATATGTGTTTTACTTCATTACTCACTTCATCCAATTAAATGGTCCCTTCCTCATATTTTTCCTTTTGATCATCATCTCCTACCTCACAATTGTCATTTCCCAATACAAAACATTCTTCTTCTTTTTCATTGGATCTTACAAGATTATATTCAACTGAAAGCATTGGCTCTTCAATTATATCAGGTAGCGACAGTGGATGGATAACGTATAAATGCATATTTTCATTAATTACTACAATGGTTTTCATCCTCTTGGTTCCCATATCATCTTTTAATAGAACAATCTCATTAATTTCAACTGCGTCATAATATCACAGGCTCTGCACTTTTTGGTACCCTAAGTCTTTTAAACCACTTAACACTTCAAAATAACTTCATAAATCAATGTCACATTTCCAGACCTCCTCTGACCCCTTATAACTTAATTTCTTAAACTCAATAAACTCACTCTCATGATGCACAATGCACTCAAACATATTATCCATGACCTATTCAAGCTAAATAATGTATAAAGAATCAATGACGAAGATGCATAAAACACAAAGGTGTGATTTTTAATTTCTATAAAATATAGTATATGTACCTTTTGAAGAATTGAAATGAACAATAGAAGTGATTATTTTAGGACTTTCGTATCTCTTCAAAAGTTTGTGTATTTTGGGAAAGTTAGGGTTTACGCCTCCTCTTTATTTTCTCTACCTCTCTTTGTATTCTCTACCTCTCTTTGTTACTCTTCAAACAACTTCTGGGACTTTTTGTCTCTCTTCAAGCGTATTTGTCTTTTGGGAAAGCTAGGGTTTTAATCGTCTTCCTCTTCGTCTCCTCTACCTCTCTTTGTATTCTATATGCTCTTCTAATAACATGTTATAACTTTGGGATGAACTACAACTAGGACTACTTCATTTTGAACAAAATGTGTTTCATCAATAATCAATAATAATAATAATAAATTCTAAAGAGTCAAAAAAGTTGTGTCAGATAAATAAATCCAGCTTTATTGCCAACCATGCAAAAGTAAATGTTTCTTTCACAAAATATAACGGAAATGATCAATTAGACTAACATAACACTTTTTAAGGGACTAACATATTTTATAATAACTAACACAATATACATAATGTATTATATGTTTATATACTACTCTCTCCCTTTCAAAATGACTGTCGTTTTATCAAATAAATTTTGTTTCAAAATTACTGTCATTTTCACTTTTCAATGTAGTAATAACTGTTAGTTTTCCAATTGTGTCATTTACTTTTTATTCTTTACACTACTTTCAATACATTAATAGGGTTAATTTTGTAAAAGTATAATGTCTTATGACAACATTAATGCATTTTTTAATATGTGTATAAAAACCTTAAACGACAATCATTTTGAAACAGAGAGAGTAATAAATTTATAACTTAAGGTTATGGTATATGTGATACAGTGGGAGAACTGATTTGAGGGTTTTGTGTTTTATCGCAAATGTTGCGGTTTAGCAAGAGTCGCCACCGACTTTTCTTTTATCCAAAAGGAAAGGTGAAAAAGCACAGGAAAGACCTTTGAGATTGTTTCTTGAGTTCGGGGGGTAGATTATGAAAAGGGAAGGTGTTAGCACCCTTTTCATCCATGGTTTTCCATGGGCTCTTAGTTACTTGCTAGATCACTTGCTTTTGTGTTTGAAAATTGTGCTTTTGTGTGGTTTTGAAAGTATTTTGAAAAAGGCACCATCGTTTAGGAAAACTTTGCAATGATTCCCATTCGTAAGAATGTATGCAAAGTGTTGAGCTTTTAAAAATATTTCAAGTTTTTGGAAAGATGTTTGGAAAGTGTATGTGATTGTTTTCAAAATAGCAAGGATATTTGTTTTGAGAGTGAGCAAGTAACTAAAAGTAATCTACCTACTCAAAAGGTCTTAGATGTGCTTTTTCTCCTCCTTTAGATGTTGCTATCTTACCATTGATTTGGTAAGAAGCCTCATCATTGGATGTGAAGGGACATGCGTTGGGTCATCGTATGACCATGATAGCAATGTTGTGATATGACTTAGCACTTTTCTTTAGGGACTAAGATCATTTTGAAAGGCAACTTTGATAGCATCATCGAGGGACTATGATCTTGTATTCGTTTATGCTAAGACATCCCACATGCATAACATGACCATTTTTAGGCAACAAGTGAGATTACCCTAAGGGTGCATGTGTGCAAGTGTGTTTGATTGCATGCATTTGTCTTTGATTTTTGGTGGCCTACTTGTTGGTTTTATCTTGCCATACACGCCTAATTACTATATAGTATAAGGAAAATAGTAAATTGCAAAAAATGAAATTCTATGCTATTATAATATTTAGGGGATGGGGGTATATATGTACGAATGGGGATTGCAAATAAACATAAGTCCTAAGTTATTATTACAACCATATTGAAATGCATAACATAAGAAAGAAATGGACTTATTTTAAAAGAATTTTTTTGTCTTAAGGAAATAAATTAAAAGGAAAATATTTCTATGTTTTTTATGTTAATAGTAAAAAAGATGAAAAGGAAAAATAAATGCAAGGTAGAAACAGCGTGTTACTGCAAACAAAAAAACAAGGATCAGAAGTTCTAAAGCCAGGCGCGTAACTCAACAGGAGACATCAGTGGGTATCAGAAGTTCTGAGTTGGTACACTTTGAGGTCCTGCAAAAACGTCAGAGGAAAGGGAACAGAGGTTCTGGATTGATACACTCTGAAGTCTTGCAAAAATCATTAGAGGGAAAACACAGAGGTTCTGGGTGGTGTTCAGCGAGTGAACCAAAAGTGAGAAGTTCTGTATTACATTAAACAGTGAGCGAACGTCAGCAGTTCAGTGTATTTGACATATAAGGAGAACTCAGAAGTTCTGTATTGTGTTAGAACAGTGAGTGAGTCATCAGAAGTTCAGTGTTGTGCTGAGCCAGTGAATGAACCTTAGCAGTTTAGTGCACTATCAATATGTGAGAATCAGAAGTTCAGTGTGTGTTAATAGTGAAAAAAATCATAAAAGTTATGTGTGTTATCAGCATGTGAAAACCAGAAGTTCTATATTACATTTCAACTCTTTTCTCATATTAATTAGCATGTCAGCAACTCATTCATTTTTTACAAAACAACAAATCAGAAGAATAACACCACAACAGTTCATAGAAGTTTTAATCCTAAGTCTGAGTCTAGCATTATTCTAGAAGTTTTGATCCATAGTTTTTCAGTTCATACAATGATATGTACAACATCAATACTATGATATTTACATGTTAATGATGTTCAGAATGAAAAAAAAAGGTAAAGTCAGAAAGACTTACCTGGAGCGTGCTTGGACCTTTGAGTGGCTGCCTCTGGATGTTTTGAGTCAGTAAGAGAGACAGAAGAGTGGTTATGTCCTTTTGTTCAAAGGGAAGAACAAAGGTTTGTTTTTATGTATGGGAAATCTGGATTTTTATGAAGGTTTCACAACTTCCTTTTCTCTCTTTTGGCCAATCTCTCTCTTTAAAAGCCAACCTCTTAAACGTGTGATGGAGCCAAGTATTTATAGATGAATTTGCTATGATTTTGGGGAAAAATCAAGTGGGATTTGAACCTGTTTTGGCATCCTGTTCTTTTGCTTTTTCATCACAGTTTTCGTATGCTAGTTTGGTGTAATCATGGGATGCAGGCATAGACTGCACCAACTGTTGGTCATAGGTCTGCAGCAAGTTGTATAAGCAAGGTTTTGGGATTTGGTCAAGTTCTGACCAAAGCGTTAAAAATAGCCTTCATGTGCTGAAGCGCTGCCTTGTCTTTGAAGCAAGTATGGTAGCTGTCAGCATGAATTAAGGAAAAGCAAAAACAAAGTTGCTATCCCAAGACAGTAGAGGTACACGTGGTGAAGATCCTTTGGATAAAGACTCAGCAAGTGGTTGTGAGCATTAAATGAGCATTAAATGGTGATGAGACTCATCACAAACAAAAATCCTGCAACGTGAAACTCTACACCAAGGATTTGTTCTGGATCAGAAGTTCTGCTTCAGCGTAGCATCCCATCTTTCGATCCTCTTATCTTCTGGCTCCAGCATGTTCTGAAGGAGCTTTCAGACTTTCTTGAAATGCTTGCAGCACGCTTCTTAGCCTTCTTTGAATTACCCTGGAAAAATCTGACTGAGCTTGCATAGAGGCTGAAGAACCATGTTCTGACTGAAGGTTATGTTATGAACCATGTTTACAACTTCTGACTCCATTGGCATGGAGGCTGGCTCAGAAGTTTTGAAGTGTCATACTTTAGAAAGGTTCTAAGTATTTAGAATTTTGACTTTTCCAAAGTAAATTTGACTTTTGAATTTTTAGATGAAACAAATTTCACATTTCAACATGTCTTGATGAAATATGATTCTTGAAACTTGGTTTTGATCCAAAAGTCAAAGTTAGACCTTTCAGCGTACAAATGACCATTTTGCCCTTATGGATGATTTCCTTGAAAAATTGCAGTTCAAGGCTTGGAATTGGATGGAGGCAAACTTAAGGATCCAAGGTGATTCCTTGAGAAATGAGATGGCAAATTTTTGGGTGCAATAACTGCCCGTGTTCAATCTTCTTACACCTGAGGAGTTAGATTGGTAATTCTGCCATTCGTGACTCGAAGGTGGAAGATGATTGGACACTAAAGTGCCCAGAAATTTGTACTCGATGATGATAGGAGGAATGGGCTTAAAGGTGCCATTTGGAGAGGTGATAGAATCTTGTTGGAGATGGGCTTAAAGATGCCATCCAGAGGTGATTGCTGGACTGTATCTATAAGCTGGAACTGGATGATTGCCAGCATGGCGTCCGTGTCTGGAGCGCATCTGAAATGTATTGGAAAATTAGGTTGTTTGATGATGAGTCCGTGTAAAACTTCATCCGAAATTTCCTGAGAAGAAACCCGTGTAGGGTTGCTTCATGATGAGTCAGTGTAAAACTGCATCTTGGACGGAGGAACCTGTGTAGGGTTGCCTGATGATGAGTCCGTGTAAAAATGCATCTTGGTAAGGGGTAACTTGTGTAGGGTTGCTTCATGATGAGTCCGTGTAAAACATCATCTTGAAAAGAGAAGGAACCGGTGTAGGGTTGCCCGACGAAGAGTCTGTGTAAAACTTCATCTTGGAATAGAAGGAACTGGTGTAGGGTTGCTTCATGATGAGTCCGTGTAAAACTTCATCTGAAATTTCCTGAGAAGGAACCTGTGTAGGGTTGCTTCATGATGAGTACGTGTAAAACTTCATCTTGGTAAGGGGTAACCTGTGTAGGGTTGCTTCATGATGAGTCAGTGTAAAACTTCATCTTGAAAAGAGAAGGAACCAGTGTAGGGTTGCCTGATGATGAGCCCGTGTAAAACTTCATCCAAAATTTCTTGAGAAGGAACCTGTGTGGGGTTGCTTCATGATGAGTCCGTGTAAAACTGTATCTGGAAGGGAGAAGGAACCTGGGTAGGGTTGCTTTATGATGAGTCTATGTAAAACTTCACCTGAAATTGAGAAGGAACCGGTGTAGGGTTGCTTCAATGATGAGTCCGTGTAAAACTTCACCTAAAATTGAGAAGGAACCGGTGTAGGGTTGCTTCAATGATGAGTCCGTGTAAAACTTCACCTTTGGAAAGAAGGAACCTGTGTAGGGTTTCCTGATGATGAGTCAGTGTAAAACTTCACCTTTGGAAAGAATGAACCTGTGTAGGGTTGCCTGATGATGAGTCCGTGTAAAACTGCATCTGGAATTGAGAAGGAACCGGTGTAGGGTTTCCTGCTGATGAGTCTGTGTAAAACTTCACCTGAAATTGAGAAGGAACTGGTGTAGGGTTGCCTGATGATGAGTCCGTGTAAAACTTCATTTGAAATTGAGAAGGAACTTGTGTAGGGTTGCTTCAATGATGAGTCAGTGTAAAACTTCACCTTTGGAAAGAAGGAACCTGTGTAGGGTTGCCTCAGCTGGTCAAGTTGATAGTTGTCCTGTCTGGTTCCAGGTGTTAATCTACAATCAGTCATCCACAGATAGTTTTCCTGGTTTGTTACAGGTATTAATCTTGGAACTTATTTGAAAATGGTTGATGGTAGCCATCTGTTGATTGATTTTTCCTAAAAAAGGTAGAACGTTAGTTGTATGCAATGTCATGATGCATGACGTTCTCAAAAATAAATGAGATTGTGTTGTATGCACTTATCATGTATGTAAATAGGATGTATGAAATGTGAAATGTTAATGAATGTATTTTTGTCTGGGAAAATAAATCCTTGACAAATGTCGGGGAGTTGTTAAATCCTGGATTGCTTGTTGAAGAGTATGTGTGTCTTCAAACTTTGCTTAGAATGATTCCACCGGGGATTCCTGTTTTGTTGTTTGAGGAGAACTCCGCTGGGGGATATTGAAAATTCTGTGGGGAGAATGTTTATTCCTGCTTGGGAAAAGAGTTCAGGAGTCTCGGTTGTTTGTTGCTCTACTGGGGAGTCAAAGTTGAACTGATATCTGGTCGAGTCCAGGTTTCACAGTAACTTGCTGGGGATTGTAGAGTAGTCTACTGGGGAAGAGGAGTTGTGGTCCTTTTATTTGTAGTAGTCGAAGAGGCCACCTCAAGCTGGGGATTTCTTCCGTTTGTTGGGGAAATAAACCATGTTGTCGATCTGCTAGAGAGGTGATGACTTCATTGGGGAGAGTCTTCGAGGACTCTTGAGGTTGTCTCAGTTGGGGAAAGGTTTTCAGAGATTAAACTTTGGCTGGGGAGTCATCCTATGAGAAGGATTTTGGGGAGATTTGTCACTGCCCCTAGTAGCGAGTGTTTGTGGCACTGCCTGGAAATGTTTGACTGTTTGTAACCCTTTGTCGGGATTGACGTTCAATGCCCCAAGTGACGGAGATGGAGACTTGCCCCTGGTTACTCTGCAATTCTTGAGAGGTTTTCTTGGAATCTTGACTGGACTTCCCTAGGTGTGCTGGATAGTGACATGTCATGCCCCCTTGTTGATAGGAGATTTGTCAATGGGAGTGTCATCCTACTTGAATTTATTTTGTTCACTGAGAGAGCTTTCGTTCACTGGATATTTGTTGTGTGAATTTCTCCGCTGTCAAACAAATAGCCATATGCAAACAGTGATATTCAAGTAATGTAAAGTTTATGTTTGTCTTGAAGTTTTGAAAAAATGCGTTTTCAGCAAGTAAAGAAGTTTGTAATTCAACTTTGGATTTTGAGTAAAGCCTTACAGGAGTCAGGATACCTTTTGTAACAGTATGCTTTCGAACTAACCCGTTCTTCAATTAGGACTTTTGAAGGGTTGTAACGTGGCTTGGTTCACGGTTTAAGAAGCAAAGGATAAAGGCTCAAAGTGCATTTGTACCCACCCGCTCTTCGTGATGTTCTTCAGTCCTAAGCTCAGTTAATTGCGCGTTTGAATTCCAATTGAGTCTGGAATGACGTTTTGGTGATGGTTCAGACAAGTTAAGTTTTTCGGAAGACACTCATTTTTTGCAACATTTTCCATGTTACTGAGGATTTGTAGTGACCTCTTTCTTTTGATTTGTTATCCCTAGTTTTTGCCTGGCTGTTCTTGTTTTGAGGTTACAGTCAGCGGGAAGCCCTAGTTTTTCTTAAGTCTCCTTTGTAGGTTTTGACTTAGCGGGCTTTTCTTTTTGAGAGATAATGACTGCCTATGTGATAGGGAACCATCATTGTATTTTGATTCCAGAGGAGTGTTTCTTGACATCATTCATTGTATTACGAGATGAGAGTTTATGGCTTAACGCGTGTTTGAATTAACTGAGAGACTACCCTGCCCTAGGTTTTGATTAAAGGTTTCAATTTGTGTTAAAATAGAAAACTTATACTTCTTTGGCTCGAAGGGGTTGACTAGGGATTATCTTCCTTATAACTCCAGTGTTTAGGATTTGAAAGAATGCCTGTACATCGTCAGCAAGGTCTGTCCAAAAGCATACTGTATGAGATTATGGCATTGTTTTCGTTATCCTCCCTCCAAAGGCTTGTAACTTTTAGCAAGAGTTGAATGGCATAGACATAGTAAAAAGCATAGTTTAAATTAAATGAAAACAAATGAAATATTTCAAGACCAACATATGCAATGCATTTAATGAAACAAAGTTTGACATTAATAGATAATTGTTTGAATAACAAAAGAGATTACAACTTGAAAATTCAAATGAATAAAAGCTCTTAATGACTTGGCAAAGGAGTAGTGATCACGTTTGGAGTCTCCGGAACGTCGAACTCGATCTCCTTGGCATCAATCAAATTCTGAATCTTGTACTTCAATGCCCAGCAATCGTTAGTGTCATGCCCGGGACTGTCAGAATGATAAGCACACGTTGCATTAGGATTGTAGTTAGGAGAAGAAGTTTTGGGGTTTGGATGAGGTCCTATAAATGTAATCAGATTCATCCTCAACAAGTGTTGCAACGCTTGAGACAATGACATGTTGATGTTGGTGAACTATCTTTTGGGCTCGTCTGGCCTTTGTTGACTTCCCCTTTGTTGTTGGCGGTGTGACGCAGAACCAGAGATCAGGCATGCCCCCACATGTTGATCATGACGACTCTTTTGACCATACACAACATTGGACTCTTTCTTCCCATTGTATGGAAACTTCTGAGCATCGGAGGGTGTAACTCTTTGGATCTTTCCACTTTTGATGCCAGCTTCGACCCTTTCGCCAGTCAGTATTAGCTCGGTGAACCCGGATGAGGAGCTTCCGATCAAGTGATTGAAGAAAGGTCCTGTCAAAGTTCCCATGAAGATGTCAATCAGCTCCCTTTCAGTTAAAGGGGGTTGCACCCTACCAGCCATATCTCTCCACTTTTGGGCATACCCTTTGAAGCTCTCGTTGGAACCCATGGTCATGTTCTGCAATTGCACACGAGTTGGTGCAAGATCAGCATTGTATTGATACTGCTTGTAGAAAGCAGCAGCTAAATCCTCCCAGGTGTGGATGTGAGAACTCTCCAATTGATAGAACCATTCGAGTTGAGTCCCTAATAGGCTCTCTTGGAAGAAATGGATCCAAAGCTTCGGATCAGTTGTGTATGGTTGAATCTTGCGGACATAAGACTTCAAGTGCATCTTAGGGAAAGAGACTCCATCGTACAGGGCAAAGGTAGGGACTTTGAACTTTGGCGGGATGACCACTCTAGAAACCAAACCCATGTCTCCTAGATCTAATCCAGATATCTATTGAATCTCCATAGCATTGAGGCAATCCTCCAGCTGTTTGTACTTGTCATCAGTGGGAGGATATTGTTCCTCGGAGTAGTCAGCTTCAGCTTCATCAATCTCTAGACTATTATCTTCTTCAAGACTATCCCCCATGTTGGACGGAGTTGAAATATCTTGAGCTCTCTTGATTGGTCCTCCAGGTCTTCTTCCCAAGTTCAGGACGCCTATTGACTTCTTGGACTTTTTCTTCTTGTCTTTGAGAAGGAGAGCTTTCAGGTCCTCTTGCCCCTTAGTCATATCCAGAAACATTTGTTGGAATTGAGCGTTTTGAGCTTGGAGATCTTTCACCGTTTGTTCCATATCCATCTTACTGAAATAAACAGTAGGAAGATAAGGAGACATGTATGGGAGAAACCTGTCATGATATGATGTATGATATGTAGATGCATGTTTTTAAGGATCTCGCGGGGTAAACACAAGAAAATGTTAGAAGTTGGACTTTGATCAATCAGCTTTGATTGGAAAACTTTGTATCGGTGGATGTCCTTCCACGAGAATTAAGATCACCATGTCAAGTGGGTCATAGCCCTTGACTCAAGTTTGTTGTACTTGATCTTTGACGGTGTTTGGTCAAAGTAAAATAAATCTCCTTCCCCTTGCTAGACGTTTGGTTTATCATAACCTGCATCAAAGACCCTCGAGATCCTTGAAATGGTTATTGAAAATGCTATGGTATGATGTCATGATGTTATGTACAAATATGCGAGGTAAGCAAGTTTATATACAAATAATCATATACACACAAAGCAGACAAGTATTTAGTTTTAGGCTTGCATGGAGTTTGTAGGTAAGTACCCTCTTGAAGTTTAGTTGGCTCAACCTGTCCTAGTTAATAGTAACCGGGTTCTAAGGGATCTCAATATCACTGACCTTTCCCACAAGCTTCGTTCAATAAGCAATTGACTTGCAACTGAACAAAACTCAAGGGTCAAGTCTCAAGTCTCAATGAATGTAGCATCGAGTATCAACCAATTTTCAGCTTTACACCGAAACCGGCTATCTCACTACTTCCTAATGGCCAAGTTGGTCAAGTAAGGTTCTAAGGTCAGTTGATGCTTCACGACACCATGCGGTGGCCCCGTACTCTCCTTGACTGACTCAAGGGTTACCAGTACCAACCAAAGTGCCACATCAACGTAGCTACTGCTTCAACCGTGTCGGTATATGCCGCACAGTTCCCTCACAGTCTATTCCTACTTACCTAAAAGGTGTCCCCAAATCCGGGTGTAGGATTTAAAACAAACCCAAACAAGGAACCAAAATGTAAAGCAAACAAATCAAACAATGTAAGCAAGTAAAGGTGATCTAGCCCTAAGGTAACCCCACTTTTAGAAATTATTAATTCCCCAACAGAGTCGCCAGTTCTATGATACGGTGGGAGAACTGACTTGAGGGTTTTGCGTTTTATCGCAAATGTTACGGTTTAGCAAGAGTCGCCACCGACTTTTCTTTTATACAAAAGGAAAGGTGAAAAAGCACAGGAAAGACCTTTGAGATTGTTTCTTGAGTTTGGGGGGTAGATTATGAAAAAGGGAAGGTATTATCACCCTTTTCATCCATGGTTTTCCATGGGCTCTTAGTTACTTGCTAGATCACTTGCTTTTGTGTTTGAAAATTATGCTTTTTTGTGGTTTTGAAAGTATTTTGAAAAAGGCGCCATCGTTCAGGCAAACTTTGCAATGATTCCCGTTCGTAAGAATGTATGCAAAGTGTTGAGCTTTTAAAAATATTTCAAGTTTTTGGAAAGATGTTTGGAAAGTGTATGTGATTGTTTTGAAAATAGCAAGGATATTTGTTTTGAAGGGTGAGCAAGTAACTAAAAGTAATCTACCTACTCAAAAGGTCTTAGATGTGCTTTTCCTCATCCTTTAGATGTTGCTATCTTACCATTGATTTGGTAAGAAGCCTCATTTTTGGATGTGAAGGGACAGGCGTTGGGTCATCGTATGACCATGATAGCAATGTTGTGAGATGACTTAGCACTTTTCTTTAGGGACTAAGATCATTTTGAAAGAAAACTTTGATAGCGTCATCGAGGGACTATGATCTTGTATTCGTTTGTGCTAAGACATCCCACATGCATAACATGGCCATTTTTAGGCAACAAGTGAGATTACTGTAAGGGTGCATGTGTGCAAGTGTGTTTGATTGCATGCATTTGTCTTTGTTTTTGGTGGTCTACTTGTTGGTTTTATCTTGCCATACACGCCTAATTACTATATAGTATAAGAAAAACAGTAAATTGCGAAAAATGAAATTCTACGCTATTACAATATTTAGGGGATGGGGGTACATGTGTACGAATGGGGATTGCAAATAAACATAAGTCCTAAGTTATTATTATAACCATATTGAAATGCATAACATAAGAAAGAAACGGACTTGTTTTAAAATAATGTTTTTGTCTTAAGGAAATAAATTAAAAGAAAAATATTTCTATGTTTTTTATGTTAATAGTAAAAAAGATGAAAAGGAAAAATAAATGCAAGGTAGAAACAACGTGTTGCTGCAAACAAAGAAACAAGGATCAGAGGTTCTAAAGCCAGGCGCGTGACTCAGCAGGAGACGTCAGTGGGTATCATAAGTTCTGAGTTGGTACACTCTGAGGTCCTGCAAAAACGTCAGAGGGAAAGGGAACAGAGGTTATGGATCGATACACTCTGAAGTCCTACAAAAAACGTTAGAGGGAAAACACAGAGGTTATGGGTGGTGTTCAGCCAGTGTACCAAAAGTCATAAGTTCTGTATTACATTAAACAGTGAGCGAACGTCAGCAGTTCAGTGTATTTGACATATAAGGAGAACTCAGAAGTTCTGTACTGTGTTAGAACAGTGAGTGAGTCATCATAAGTTCAATGTTGTGCTGAGCCAGTGAATGAACCTTAGCAGTTTAGTGCACTATCAGTATGTGAGAATCAGAAGTTCAGTGTGTGTTAATAGTGAGAAAAAATCATAAAAGTTCTGTGTGTTATCAGCATGTGAAAACCAGAAGTTCTATATTACATTTCAACTCTTTTCTCATATTAATCAACACGTCAGCAACTCATTCATTTTTGACAAAACAACAAATCAGAAGAATAACAGCACAACAGTTCATAGAAGTTCTAATCCTAAGTCTGAGTCTAGCATTATTCTAGAAGTTCTGATCCATAGTTTTTCAGTTCATGCAATGATATGCACAACATCAATACTATGATATTTACATGTTAATGATGTTCAGAATGAAAAAAAACAGGTAAAGTCAGAAAGACTTACCTGGAGCGTGCTTGGAGCTTTGAGTGGTTGCCTCTGGATGTTCTGAGTCAACAAGAGAGAAAGAAGAGTGGTTATGTCCTTTTGTTCAAAGGGAAGAACAAAGGTTTGTTTTTATGTATGAGAAATCTGGATTTTTATGAAGGTTTCACAACTTCCTTTTCTCTCTTTTGGCCAATCTCTCTCTTTAAAAGCCAGCCTCTTGAACGTGTGATGGAGCCAAGTATTTATAGATGAATTTGCTGTGATTTTATCGAAAAAGAAAGTGGGATTTGAACCTGTTTTGGCATCCTATTATTTTTCTTTTTGTTCACAGTTTTCATATGCTAGTTTGGTGTAATCATGGGATGCAGGCGTAGGCTGCACCAACTGTTGGTTATAGGTCTGCAGCAAGTTGTATAAGCAAGGTTTTGGGATTTGGTCAAGTTCTGACCAAAGCATTAAAAATAGCCTTCATGTGCTGAAGCGCTACCTTGTCTTTGAAGCAAGCATTATGGCTGTCAGCAGGAATTAAGGAAAAGCAAAAGCAAAGTTGCTATCCCAAGACAGTAGAGGTACACATGGTGAAGATCCTTACGATAAAGACTCATCAAGTGGTTGTGAGCATTAAATGGTGATGAGACTCATCACAAACAGAAATCCTACAACGTGAAACTCTACACCAAGGCTTTGTTCTGGATCAGAAGTTTTGCTTCAGCGTAGCATCCCATCTTCTGATCCTCTTATCTTCTGGCTCCAGCATGTTCAGAAGGAGCTTTCAGACTTTCTTGAAATGCTTGCAGCACGCTTCTTAGCCTTCTTTGAATTACCCTGGAAAACTCTGACTGAGCTTGCGTAGAGGCTGAAGAACCATGTTCTGACTGAAGGCTTTGTTCTGAACCATGTTTGCAACTTCTGACTGCATTGGCATGGAGGTTGGCTCAGAAGTTCTGAAGTGTCATATTTTAGAAAAGTTCTAAGTATTTAGAATTTTGACTTTTCCAAAGTAAATTTGACTTTTGAATTTTTAGATGAAACAAATTTCACATTTCAACATGTCTTGATGAAATATGATTCTTGAAACTTGGTTTTGATCCAAAAGTCAAAGTTAGACCTTTCAGCGTACAAATGACCATTTTGGCCTTATGGATGATTTCCTTGAAAAATTGTAGTTCAAGGCTTGGAATTGGATGGAGGCAAACTTGAGGATCCAAGGTGATTCCTTGAGAAATGAGAGGGCAAATTTTGGGGTGCAACAGTATAAAAGCAAATTCAATCAATGTATATTCACTATTAAAGTTTACTCCAAAAATGAGTTGGGTTTAAATACCTTATGAATTTCTTTTTTTTAGAATATTCTTTAATACATAAACTAAAATTCTCATTACAATTAAGTGATCATTCCCATCAACGATAAATTTTAAACAAATTTCTTTAACCATTTAAGCACCCGTGTCTTTCTTATGTAAACTATCAAAACTAGAAACCTTCCCATAAATTTCCTTTGGGCGATAGTAAGGAGGGGCCTTTCGATTCGACAGTATCAAATGTAAAGGAAAAATTTCCTGTTGAGAATGAGAAAGTGGTTCTCGAAATGCAGCTAACTAGGGGTTTGGTGAATTTCACTTCTGATGTTAGAGGCTCGACATAGTTACCTTTATTGAGAAAGAAAGCAAAAAAATTAAAACTAAGAAATACGACACAGGTGGGAGGTTTTTTTCATAAAGGTGTTATTAAGTCTTCCAAGAGAATAAAAAGGAAGGGTACTAAGTCATCTTTGACTAATGGGGAACCACTGTTTATTCCTCATCCAAAGGAGGTTTATTCTAATGATCCTATAATTTATTTCCATTCGCTTCCAGTGACACAATGTAGTGGCATATCGGAGACTCTATATGGGGATCAAACAGAGAACTCGGACATCATTAGAGATAATGGAACACAATGGTAGTTTTTAGATAGAGAATATGGTAGAAAACTTTGGAAGGTTATTTTTGCTTTGGGGGTGGTGGATTCGGATGGGCGGAGCATAAATGTTAGTAAGATTTAGAAATTGGAGAAAAATGATATGGAAAGAAAGAAGGTGAGGAAGGAGTTTTCAACGTGTCAAAAATGATAATAGGTTCTATGAATATTAGAGGGGGGCAATGCCCTTAAGAGGAGGAGAATTAGTTCTTTGATTAAAAAGGGTAGTGCATATATTTTTATGATACAAGAAACAAAATTAACTAGTCTCCGAGATTCTTTAGCTAAGAGTTTTTGGAGTAATACTGAAATTGGATATTCCTTTTCCAATTCGTTGGGAATGTCGGGGGGTCTCTTAACTTTATGGAAGTTCGGTGAGGTGGAGGTGTTGAATAGTTTCAAAGGGGAAGGATATTTGGGAATCAAGTTTTTTTGGAAGAATTTCATTTTTTTATGTTGTTAATGTCTATTCTTCATGTGACTTGAGAAAAAAAAACCGTTGTGGAGTAAATTTTTGGATTTGAAGGAGACCTTTAAGGACAGAGAGTGGATCATCGGAGGTGATTTTAACTCAATAAAAAAATAGTAGAAAGAGGAAGGGAAGGGTGGTGATAGAGAATAATGACGAGATGAAGTCTTTTATGATATTTATTGGGAATAGTTTCTTGATGGACATTCCTTGTAAAGGGAAGAAGTTCTTGTGGTATATTGGGGATGGAAAATCTATGACTATAATTGATAGATTCCTCGTGTCGGACAATATTGTTAATAGATAGGGGGTGATGGGCTAACTTGTTGGTTCGAGAGACATTTCAGACCATTGTCCAATATGGATCGTGAAGGATGATATTAATTGGGGCCCTAAACCTTTCAAGTTTAACAATGAATGATTCTTTTATTTCTTTCGTAGAGAAGGAGTGGAAATATTTTAGTGTGGAAGGTAGAGAGGATTTTGTCTTAAAAGAGAAGTTAAGACTTCTTAAAGAAAGACTCAAATTATGGAACAAGGAAGTGTTTGGTAGAATATATCTAGAAGTAGAGGAATGGGTGAGAGACATAAACTTGGGGGATGATAAGTTAGAAAATGAGATAGAAGCTCTTCATCCGACTATTGTTGATAATAGGAAAGAAGCGTCAAGTCAGTTTTGAACTAATTGAGAATTAAAGAAAATATGCTAGTCCAAAAATCGAAACTAAAATGGCTCAAAGAAGGTGACTATAATAGTGGATTTTTTCACAAGGTGATGAAAGAAAGAAGGAGGAATAACCATATAGGTCTGGTGGTTTCTTCAGGTGGTATATTGGAGTCGGTAAAGGAGATAAAGGAGGAAGTTACAAAGCATTTTGTGACTAAATTTATTGAAACGAAAGGTGAGATGCCTTTGTTGGATGGTATCACTTTCAAGAGCATTAATGAGGAGGATAGTTCATTCTTGAGAGGCCTTTCAAGAGGATGAGATCAAGGAAGCTATTTGGGGTTGTGGCAGGTCGAAAAGCCCAGGTCTGCACGGGTATACTTTTCTATTCATAAAGAAGTGTCGGTATTTTTTAAAAGATGATTTTGTTCGGTTCTTCAATTCCTTCTATGGCGGTGGTGAAGTCTCTAAGGAGATTACTTCTTCTTTCTTAACGTTGGTCCCTAAGTCACTGAATCCTATAACCTTGGATAACTATAGGCCTATTAGCTTGATGGGGTGTCTGTACAAAGTGGTAGTTAAGCTCTTGGCGAGGAGAATGAAAAGGGTATTGAATTCCATTATTTCTAATTGTCAAAGTGCTTTTGTATCGGGTAAAAAATTGCTAGATAGAGTTATGGTGGCCAATGAAGTGGTTGATTACGCTAGAAAAGAAGGTAGGAATTGCATTTTTTAAGGTGGATTTTGAAAAGGCCTACGATAAGGTGAGTTAGAACTTCTTACGTTATATGTTGAAGAGAATGGGGTTTGGTCCGAGATGGAGGAGATGGATGGAGTTTTTGGTGTTCCAAAGTCAGATGTCGGTGTTAGTCAACGGGATCCCTACAAAGGAATTCATTATTGAAAGGGGCTTGAGGCAAGGAGATCTTCTTTCCCCTTTTCTTTATGTTATGGTGGCGGAAGGGCTAGCGGGTTTAGTTAGGAAGTCGATCTAAATTGTAGAATTTGGGAATTTACTTATCAAAGGTGATTTCCATGTTGATATTTCCCAATTTACGGACGATACTCTAATAGTTGGAGAGGGGACTTGGAAGCATGTTAGGGCGATTAAGACGATTTTGAGGGCTTTTGAACTTGTGCTGGGTCTTGGTATTAATTGGCACAAGAATAAGTTGATTGGGATCAATTTTAGTTTAAACTTCTTGGAAGACGCTTCTTATGTTCTTTCTTGCATATTGGAAGATACTAGTTTCATTTTTCTTGGCATACCAATTGGGTCTAATACGAGGAAAGCCTCGACTTGGAACCTCTTTTGAATAAGTTGAGGAATCGATTAGTAGGGTGGAAAAATTGATTCCTTAATCTTGGTGGGAGGATAACTCTTTTGAAGTGTATTCTATGTTCTTTAACTATTTTCACTATGTCTTTTTACAAAATACCAGCGAAGGTTGTGAAAGAGTTTAATATAATCCAAAGCAACTTTCTTTAGGGGGTGTGGAGGAGAAGAGGAAGATTTATTGGGTTAGTTGGAAGGATGTAAATTTACCTTTTGAGAAGGGGGGATTAGGCATAAAAAATATGGTGGAGATGGAGAATTATTCAAGGCTAAAACAATTTATGGTTCAGTGTGTTGAAAGCTCGTTATAGTGACTTGTCGATAAAGGCCTTTTGTGGTGACGTTTCCAAAACTTCTTCTTCTTCTTGTTCTATGTGGTGGAGGGATATAGTAAAGATAAGGGATTTTTCTTTTGAAGATCCTATTATCACTGATAGTAGGTTTACTATTTGTAATGGATTTAAAACTCTGTTTTGGGAAGCAAAATGGTTGGAGGACAAAACTTTAAAGGAGATTTTTCCTGATTTATATTCGGCCTCTTGTTTGAAGGAAGTGGCAGTGGCGGGTATGGAGGGTGGAATGAAGATGTGTGGAAATGGGGAGATTTGAGATTAACGACCGTCCTGATCAATAATCCCTTTATCTTGGCCGATTTCGTGTTATTGAAAGAGAGGTTGGAGGAGTTTGGTGGTGTCTCGGTAGGATCAGATGCGGTTCAATGGGGTCCTAATCCAGAGGAAGGTTTTTCGGTTTCCTCTTGTTATGGTTGCTATGCTACTTTTCGGATTCCTTGGGGCCCTCCCAATAGGAATGATGGTGCTTTAGGCTTGATTTGAAAGATGAAAGTGCTTTTCAAAATTAAGGTCTTTGGTTGGAGACTCCTTATTGGTAGACTTCCTATAAAGGACCTCTTGGTACTTAGAGGTAATTCTCTTTTCATAGATACTTTAAATTGTTCTTTTTGCGGCATAGAATTGGAAAATAGGGATCATTCTTTCTTTTTGTGCGATGTGGTTAAAAGTATATGGAAGGAGATAGCTTATTGGGTTGGTAAGGAGGAGGAAGAAGAGATTGAGTGTCTTTCAAATTTTATGAGTTGGTACTCGTTTTGTAGAGGTAAAAAGGTTAAAGAAGGCAAATTAGGGATTGTTTGGTTTCATAGAGTATTTGGTTGTTTAGAAATGGAATTTACTTCCGGAATGATGTTTGGAATGTGAATAATAGTTTAGAGCATTAAAACTTTGGTATGGAGGTGATCTTTTTGTAGAGAAATTACACATCTCATTTGTAGGTTCTACGAGTTTAACAATATTTTTTGCTATATTTATCGAAAATTTAATTAGTTTATAATATCTCTTTTTGACGATCTTCACCGTATCTTTGTGTAAAAAGATTGGAGAACTATTAATTCTCCTATTTATAATATCTTGCTTACAAAAATAATAATATAATTTTACTATGATAAACATAAAATTTGAAATAATTATATTACGTTAGTTATAATTATTTCACATTTTTGTCACTTTCTTTTAAAATAAATCATTTAAGAAATTGTTAGAACCTATTATCCATATATGCGATATATTTTTTTCTAATTAATTATTTAAATATTTTAAAAAAATCAAAAATTATAGTACTTTATTTTATTTAAAAAGAATATAAATTTACAAGATATTGGTGTATTTTAAAACTTAAAAGGAAATTAATATATAATATAAATATTTATCATCAATAATTATTTAAAAAAATGAAATGAATATTTTTAATTGATGCACTAAAAAATCATGAAACAAGTTTTTAACAATGTCCTAGACAAATATAAAAATTGAGAAAAAAAAAGTACGGGACACATTTTTTTAAATTTCTAATCAATATAAATAAAATATAATATAAATATTTAAAGAAAAATAAACATATCCAGACAATATAAGTTTTATACCGTGAATCAATAAGATACATATATTCTGTCAAATTACGTTTTTAAAATATCAATATAACTTAATAAATTTAAAGATTTTAATTAAATGTTTGTGTAATATTACTATACATGGAAAATGCACTACCTTTAAACACAAATATTTATCCGTATACATAAAAAAAACATGGCAAGTATATTTGTCCAATAACTTTGTGATGCAATGCTGATTCAAGTACTATTTTAACAATCAATTCATTTTCCAATTTTACCCCTATCTGATGATATGCAATGCTCATTCGATTAAGGAACTAGTATTGAATAGTGGAAGTGAGAATATGAAGTGAGAGAAAATCTACTAGGAAAGAATCTTAAAGAGCCGCTATAATAGAAATAGAAACAAATTTCTGCTGAACTTATAGATAGTAGTTTGATAGCTACTGGTCTACAAATTCGGATTTCTTGTTCTCACTAAATTTCACATTATTGCATTCGCAACATCAATCATTAAATATCCTTTTTTAATTAAATAAATTTAAAATGTTAATTTATTTAGTTATTATTATAAGTAAATATTTTCTTTTTAAGTTTATTAAGTAATAAATGTATCTGATTTACATAAAAGACTAAATACATTCATTATTCAATAAATCTAAAAAAATAATTTTTACTTATAATAATAGTCCGAATTATAATATTTTTTGAGTGTTAAACTTAGTTCTACCATGAGGAACAACATAGAGACATATCGATGATAATTCAACATTGTAAAAAAAATATGATAATTCAACGCAATTATATGGACTTATAGTTAACTTCGCATATATATACTCGCCCTTCAATCAAATTAACTTAGGTTTTAAGAAAGTGACTACACAAATTCAAATTCAACCAAAAAAAAGAAGTTGGGTTTAACTTTATCTTATAAATCAGTTTGTAGGACAAGTATTGCTCTTATTTATAAAGTTATGTTCAAATCATATATTATTTGTTGTAGGATTATTAACACACTCTCATACTCAGAACTGTAAATCTAAATTGTGAAAATAAATTGCAGGTGACTCGATAGTAGAAATTTGATAGTAGATGTGTTAGAATTAACCTCAATCTTAGAGATAATCCTAATCAATCTTGATGAATAAGAATCAATCTTTCTAATTGATCACTCATCTTGTTCTCCACTCTTCACTCGAGTGAATCAACTACAATTTAGTTGCAAGATGATTCCGCTACACATAAATTTGAGAAGAAAATGGAAAAATAAGAAATTAGGGTTTTGGGAGATGGAGAAGGGAAGAAGAAGAAATAGTTGTTAAATTTGCAGAGTAACCCTCTGCTTTCTAATCTCAAAACTACAAATCTCAATTTTCGTTATGTTTACAATAATATGGTACCTCCCTATTTATAGATGAGTTGGCTTGTTCACCAAGCAAACTCTAACTAACTAACTCGGCTAATACACAAAACAAAATAACTATTAAGTCTAACTTTGTCGAAGTACACTCCTTCGACAATAATATATTTCAACAAATACTTGTTATATTCGACTCTCTGTCGAATATAGTTAATACAGACTCTATCTAATACTACTTTGACACAAAGAATTACACATTCAACATACCGCCTAATTAAGTGTTTCTAAGTTATCTATATTCATCATAGTTCTCATTCTTTTGAACAATTCGACCTGCAGAGCCTTCGTCATGATGTCTGCAATCTGATTCTCGGTTCTGTAGAGTTCCAAGTTCAGCTTCCTATTTGCTACTTACTCCTAAAGATAATGGAACCTCATCTCGATATGTTTGCTTCTTCCATGTGTTATCCGATTATTCGATAGATTGATAGCAGACATGTTATCGATCTTCACGACCATTGCTCCATGATTTTCTCCTAAAATTTCTTCGACCAGGTTCACCATCCATGTTGCTTGACATGCACAAAGAGAATAGGCTATGTACTGTGCTTCACAAGATGATAGTTCTACCACTAGTTCTTTACGTAAACTCCAAAAACTAGTGCACAACCTCGCATTAACACATAACCAGCTGTAGATTTTCTATCCTCATCATCACTACACTAACTTGAGTCGGTGTGTCCCACTAGCTTACATTATTTTCCTTCATCTACCGTAGAGGAAAAAATACCATATGTTAGGTCTTTGATTTTATGATTGACAATAATTGTGGTAAAACATGTTTCATTTGGTAAAACATGTATCACAGTCAGATGTTGAGCAAGATGTCATGACATCTTGACCAACTGCCATATCAAGTGTTGTTGTTTCTCCTGGAAGGTTCTGATTTGATTTTGTAAGATTCCCTATGGATATATCTCACATATTTGTGTAGGCTCAAAAGGATATATTTGGAACAAATGATTTTATCTCCAATTGTGCATAAGTTTCTAAAATTGGATGTTGAGACAATTTAGGAAACTTGTGGTTTTTTGTTCCATAATTTAAAGAGATTTTTCTGCATAATTGGTGCAGCCCTCAGATTTTGGATAAACAATAAATTGGATGAAGATTTCGAAGCCCATGGATTGCTGAAGAGTTTATAAAGAAAAACCCAAACCTAATGTTAAGAAGAACTTAAGAAAAAATAAGAGGAAGCTTGATCTTCAAGAGTCTTAGGGTTTGAGAGTTTTTCAAGTGTATTTTGTTTTTGTATGTCACTCATGTATCTTGATTGATGCACATAGTTTGACTGATTGTTTGTTATTCATTGTCAATCACTTATAATATTTTAAGCAAATAGTGTATTATGTTTAATTGAAAGTGTGTTCTTCTGTTTTGGTCTTTTATTATTATCACTAAGGTGATTATGGGAAGTGAGAGGGGGTCCTCATATCTAGGAGGTTCCTAGGTAGAAATTGCATAGGTAGTTATTAGGTGATATGTTGTAAACTAGAGTTGTGTAGCTTTGAATTAATACTATCATAGAGGATTTCCTTACTGGCTTGGATGCCTCTAGAGTAGGTGATGTTGCATTGAACTGGGTTAACAATTGACTGTGTTATTTATCTTCAGCAATTTACTTTTTGCATAATTTATTTTCTATAAATTATTGTATCAGGAAGTGATGTCTTAACATTTGTCCTAATATTGTGTTTTGGTGTTATGACATTTGTCTTAACATCTATTTGAAAGTGATATAATTTCAATTGGTATCAGAACAGGCACCCTATTCTGTTTATTGGGTGAGCTCCAGGGAGAATATTTTTTGGTACTATAAACAAGGAAGGAGGATAAAATAAGAGTTTGTCTCTGTTAGATGGTGCAAACTATGACTATTGTAAGGTTCGTATGGTGGCTTTTCTAAAATCCGTTGAAAACAAATCTTGGAAGGCTGTTTTTGAAAGGATAGAATCATCCTGCTGTGGAGGGCAAAGATGGGAATGTGTTTTTGAAGCCAGAAGAAGAATGGTCTAAAGAGGAAGATAAATTAGCTCTTGGAAATTCCAAAGCCTTGAATGCTCTATTCAATAGAGTGGACGATAATTTTTCAGGTTAATAAATAATTATATTGTTGCTAAAGATGCTTGGGAAATCCTCAAGACAGCTCATGAAGGCACATCTAAAGTGAAGATATCCAGAATTTAGCTTATCACTACTAAATTTGAGAACCTAAAGATGAATGATGGTGAAAGCATTCAGGACTTTCACATGAAGGTTCTTGAAATAGCAAATGCATCCAGTTCCTTAAGGGAGAAGATGTTAGAAGAAAAACTTGTTAAGAAGATTCTTAGGTCTCTACCTAAGAGATTTGACATGAAGGTAACATCTATTGAAAAAGCTCAAGACATCAACAGCATGAGATTTGATGAACTTTTTGGGTCACTTCAAACTTCTGAATTTGCTATTAGTGACAAGTCTGAGAAAAAGAAAAGAAAACGTAGCTTTTGTTTCCAACGCTGAGGATGAAAAGGGTCAGGCTGATATGGATATTGAAGAAGGGTTTTAAAATAATATTGTATTACTTGGGAAGTAATTTAATAGAATTATGAAGAGAATAGATATAAGGGAAATACTAAATGTCAAGAACATCTCATTTAACATTAGTAATAACTATGATTCTTAAAAGAATACCAGAACTGAAGAAAAGTCCAATCAAAGCAAAGGCATTCAATGTTTTGAGTGTGAAGGTTTTGGCCACATTAGGCCAGAATGTCCCACCTTTCACAAGAAATAGAAAAAGGGTTTTTATCTATCTTGGTTTGATGATGATGAGTCAGAAGATGAACCTAACACTGAGACTGTCAAACTTGTGGCTGCTCTCACTGGAAGACGGGAAGATGAGGTATAATATTGTGATGAAAATGTTCTATATGAAGATATGGATGTGTCCTACAAATAAACTTGTGATAGGTGTGAAGAAGTCCTTAAGACATAGGAAAGTCAGAAAAGGATCATAGCTGAATTATAGAGTGAAAAGAAGGAACTTTTATGCACTGTTTCACATCTACAAAACAAGGTAACTCTCTTGAATTCAAAACTTGACAACATGACTAACTCCTTGAGAAGAATGAAAAATGGAACTGATATATGAAAGAGGCAAGAGATACAAGAGTTAATTCTCAATCTGATAATAAACAAGGGAAAAGGTCTATATAGAAGTTTATTCCTTCTGAAAAGAAGAAAATGATCACCATGTCCAGCCACATGTTACAACATTCTGGAAGATATAATGAAACTCCAACTAAAACCAATTCTTCAACTTGAACATGTCATTACTATGGTGAGTATGGTCATATAAATCCTTTTTTTACAAATTGTATGGAGTTCAAAAGCATTCGGTTCATTCAAGGGTTAATCAAGTGAGTAAAAAGAGAAGTTATAAAGATAGAGATGTTAACCTTATAGCTCATACTTCTTTAAGAGCTTCAACCAGAGAAGACTGATATTTTAACAGTGGATGCTCTAGACATATGATAGGGGTTCAGAAGTAGTTGGTGAACATCAAATCTCAGTCCACAGGTTCTTCCAAATTTGGTGATGGGTTTAAAGGTGAAATCGAGGGAGTTGGAAAACTGGTGTGTGCTGACTCTCCTAGTCTAGAAAATGTTTTTCTTGTGAAGGACCAACTACTAATCTTATCAGCATTAGTCAGTTGTATGACCAAGGATTGTTATTCAATTTATCAAAGTCAAATTGTTTGGTCAAAGATGAGAAGGGGATAAGGTCTAAAGACAATTGTTATCTGTGGGAACCTCAAATAACTGCTTATTCTTCCACATGTTTAATAACCAAGGAGGTTGAGGTGAAGATATGGCACTAGAAGGTTGGTCACATTCATCTCAAAAGAATGAAGAAAATAATATCTAAAGGAGCCATTAGAGGAATTCTAGAATTCAAGGTTAAGAAAAGAAAAGTATGTGGTGAGTGCGAGATTAGGAAGAAAACAAATATGTCACATCTAATATTGAAACATCAAACTACTTCCAAAGTGATGGAAATTATTCATATGGATTTAATGGGAATAATACATGTAGAAATCTTGGGTGGAAAAAGGTATGTCTATGTGTTCATAGATGATTTTTCAGGGTTTACATGGGTGAACTTAGAGAAAAATCAGACACCTTTGGAGTCTTTAAAGATCTATGTCAAAGTATTCAAAAAGAGCAGAATAGTGTGATTGTCAAGATTAGAAGTGATCATAACACGGAGTTTGCGAGTTCAAAAATCTCTAAATTTTGTTCTTTCGAAGGTCTAGTCATAAATTTTCTTGTTTCATCACTTCCCAGCAAAATGATATTGTTGAGCAAAAGACTAGGGCTATACAAAAATCTCCTAGAGTAATGCTTCATACTAAGAAGTTGCTATATCATTTTTGGGTTGAATCTATGAATATTGCATCTATATTCATAATAGGGTCACTTTGAGGGCAGGCACTTCAACTACTCTCTAGGAGCTATAGAAAGGAAGAAAGCCTACAGTCAAATACTTCCATGCCTTTGGAAGTAAATGTTATATCTTGACTGACAAAGAATAAAAAGGTAAGATGGATCCCATAAGTGATGAAGGGATATTTCTAGGTTACTTTTCAAACATTAGAGCTTATAGATTCTTTAACTCTAGAACTAGAATTACAATGGAATCCATAAGTGTGGTGATTTATGATTTAATCACTCAAAAGGAGAGTGAAGTCGAAGACAATGTTGGAACATCTCATATGCTGAGTGATGAGGCAAGAAGAGATGTAGTTTGTGAATTCAGAAGCACTGAATCAGTGAGTTCACAAGCCAACAAAGGTCTCTCTATTAGAGTTCAGACAGAACATTCCAAGGAACTGATTACAGGACACATTGAAGAATTGGACGCCACTAGATCCAATGAAGAGATATCAAATTCATGTTTTGTCTCTAAACTTGATTATAAGATGAGCCCTATTATTCAAGAAAATAAAATATTGAAATGTATCATTGATACAAGTTTTTATGGTGTGTAATATTCTCACAACACAAATTTCATGTTGGAAGAATTTTGTTAGGCAAATTACATAAAAGGCACTTCTGATGGATGTTTCTTCTTAAGAAACAACCTGATTTCCTGTTTCAATAAGAAGTAAATATGTGTTTCTTGGTTTATTGTTGAATCTGAATATGGTGGAATAAGAAATAGTTTCTCTCAACTAATGGATGAAACAAATAACGAAGGAATGTAATGTCAAGTTGAATGTTATGACATTACATTTTGAATATCTGAATTCTGTAAAATGTCTCATTCAATATAATTGGGACAAGAACTTTGACAGTCATTGTGATCGGTGGATCTGGAACTGACTGTTTAACGCTGGTTCGCGAAATGTCGCGGAAGCAAGAGTCGCCACCGTCTTTTATTTTCTCCAATATGGAAAGGACAAAAGCACAGAAAAATTCCTTTAAGAGATTGCTCTTGGTTCGGGAGGTAGGTTATAGAAAGGGAAGGTGTTAGCACCCTTTCTATCCATGGTTATCCATGGGCTCTTAGATACTTGCTCATATGTGTTTTCAAAAATGTTTGCTTTTCAATGTGGGTTTAAAAAGTTTCTTCGAAAAATTTCAGTTCGACTCGTACGTCAGAGTGTTTGAAAAGTTTGCTTCGAAAGCTTTTGAAAAGTGTCAATGTGAAAAGTCTTTTTGAGTTTGTTTTGAGATTAGAGCAAGTATCCTTGAGAACCTACCTACCCTAAGGAATTCGTCTGTGTAGATGTCTTTTAAAGTAGTGCCATCCCACCATTGAGAGGTAGGTAGCACCACCGTTGGAGGTGTTTGGGTCAATTCGAGTTTTAGGGACGTGGTGATCATCAGAGCAATGGGAAGACACCTTAGAAGCTACCCTCATGCCAGGTTCCCGGATCATGAGGACTTACTAAGACATCCTCTACTCGACGACCACCTTTCGAAAGGCAACAGTGAGACGTACCCTAGGGGTGGTGTGTGCGAATTCGTGTGTCATGTTTCAGATATTTGTCTTGTCATGTTTATTGTGTTCTACGCTTGATTTTAATTAGGGCCATTCATTCTTGCATGCATATTTAACAGTTATAAAGTTTGCGAAAAAATAAATCTAAGGCTATTACAAATGGCGCGGGTCCACATCGCCAAAATTAAACCGGACCCGATTTAGCGGAAAATAAATAAAGCAATAAAATAAAAGTGCAAGAAATTTAAATTACAATGCTTTGGGAGAGATACAAAATTATAATAAATGACATAAAATAAATGCGCAAATTAAATAATTAAAAACAATGGGCGTTGGACCCTTTTTGCAAAAAGATTAACTTTAATAAGGAATTAAAATAAAAAATGAAAAATTAAATGTTTTGGGTATTTTTGTGTTTTTTAAGATTTAAAAGAAAAAGAAAAATTAATAAAAATTAAAATGAAATGCTAAACCCTAATTCTAATGTTTTTTAAGTTTATTGTGAAAATATTGAAATTTGACCTAATTTAAATCTAATTTATTTATGTACAAATTTAATTATAAAATATAAATAAATAAATAATTATTACTGTGAAAAAAAAAGGGCAAAATGTGAAAAGGAATCAAAATTGCTAATTAACCTAATTCTATATTTTTATTTAATATGAAAAGAATTAAATTGCAAACATCCTAATTAAAACTAAATTCACTATATATGTTAATTTATTTACAAGAAAATAATTATAATAAAAATATTTATTATTTTGGTCTTTTCTGATTTTTTTATAATGTTTTTGTATTTTGTTAAAAAAAAATAATTATTGAATTAAAACAACAAAACAAATAAAATAATAATTAAAAAGATATAAGAAAAATGAAATTAGCAAACCAGAGTGGGGTGTAGTCCCAATTTAGGAGGTTTTGGTTCGGCAAATCAGGCCCAATAAGCATGGCCTTGTGGACTTTTCCAGATTCCATATGGTGCGTTGACTGGAGTTTATTGCGCTTCTTAAATCCCTGCCTTTGATTTGGTTCTAAACATGCACGTGGATGGATAGATGAGGAGGGCGTATGGTGGTCCTTAAGAGCGTGCCTGCATAGGAATGAGTTTTGAAAAATATTATTGAAATTTGCCAGACCTGGGACTTGAACCCAGGTCTTGAGGATTAACCATATCACGTGTTACCAACTGAGCCACTGCATTTCAATTAATATATTATGGTTAATAAATAACAAAAATCAAAACCAACGCGTAGTGGAGGGAACGCGCGAAATTTCAAATGGACGTATCACTGGCTGCCACGAGTCCTTCTTCTTCGTTCTCTCTTTTATTTTCTGAAACATAAAAACAGAAAGCAACGGTTTTAACCCGTTGCCATAGAGGCCCTATCAAAAAATAGCGAATAGGAATCTATTGATCATAAATTCATCGCGAATACACCATTCTCATCGTCCAGACGCGTTGAACTTAGTGGTCTTAGTCCTAGCCTCTAATTTTTCTTGATGGCAAAAACCCCAATTTTAAAACCTGCAAACCCTAGAATATGGACATGGCAAAACCTTGTATACAGCATGAAAATCCAATTAAATATAATGGTTAGTTCTAAAACTTTGTAAGGAACATGAATATATAATTAAAATGCAATGATCATGCTTCAAAACCAAAATACGATTAGGCAATTTTCTGGATGCAGTTCACGTTCAATGTACCGATTCTTTGCGTTTGAATTGATGTTAGGGATTGGCACACGTTCAGAATTACCCAAGGAAGCTATTGGAAAAGGAATGGAGGCTTGAATCCACCTATAACCTTGAAATCAGTTTTCAATTTTTTGGACAATTTTTCAAGTTTGTGTTTTGCTTCTGAGCGCAGCTGAGAGTTTTTTGCCATTAGGTCTTTGATTCTGAATATGTAGTGAGCATGCTAGGTCAACAAAACTTGACAAAATCCAAGGCATTCATTGTTTGGATATTTGATTTTGTTAAGAATCTTTTCACATCTTTTTTCATGTTGTTTTTGCACAAATCATATCCCAATGCTCCAAATCTTTCCAAATTGGCTTAGGCACGAATTATTGAGCCTAAAATGTGTACAAAAAGATTCATTAGGCCAAGTTAGATATTTTCTATATATTTAAATAATTTAAATGAATTAATATTAATATAAATTCAAATAAATAATTAAAAAATGAGAAAATACTTCCCTTTGGGCCTAATGGTCGTGCATAGGCTTGGCATGAAGAAACTTGGAAGAAAAATGGGCCCATTAGCATTTTTGGATCATTTGCATCAATGTTGACTTTTCAAAATTCCCAAAAATTTCCCAACTTCCACAAGGCATAACTTGCTCAATTTTTAAGCTTTTCACATGTTCTTGGACATTTTGGAAAGGTCTTTGAGTCCTTTAACCAATGCCTTTGGTCCCATGTCATGTTGATTTACAAATCTCAAGTTATGGCCTTTGACTTAAAGTCCTTTTTTGTTGACTTTTGAAAATGACCTATAATGTTGAAATTGATAACTTTTTGTGAGAGCATTTCTTGGACTTGAAGTATGAAGATGAGTTGTAGGAAATGTCTTTCTCTTCAAAATGAGCTTTGGATGGAATTTTTCTGATAATCCATGTGAAAGTTATGCCCTGGTCAATTTCAGTTGACTTTTTCAGCTGTCCAAATATAGCAACTTTTGCATCTTTGATGATTTCTGAGCCAAATTTTGAGAATCATGATCAAGAATTGATCAAATGATGTTTGTGGCTTCAAAATGATATGTTGACCAAAAATTTGAACTTTTGACTGTCAAATGACCATTTTGCCCCTACAGTTGACTGTAGTGCAATCTAGGGTTTTGACTGTGCAATTTTGAGCTGAATGCCTTGAAACTTGATATGAGGATACTTGACCATCTTTGTAGGCATATGAGACTTGATTGGGCCTTTGAGAACTTCCTTTTCTTGATCAGTAATCCAAACCCTAGTTTTGACTGTATGGGAGACTGTTGTACTACACAACCCTTGGGGAATTTTGTGACCTGGCTTGGCAATTTCTTGAAGAATATGGGAGGGAAAATTTTGGGGTACAACAGTTGCCCCTGTTCAATCTTCTTAGACCTGAGGATGCAGATTGGCTGACGTGCCTTTCGTAATCCGATGGTAAAAGATGATTGGACACTAGAGTGCCCAGAAATTTGCGCTCACATAGTGACAGTGATGGGGGAATGGGCTTATAGATGCCATTTAGAGGTTGCTGGATAGGATGATGGGCTTATAGATGCCATCTGGATGTTGATCGCGTAGGAGATTCCTTAGCGAGAACCTGCATACCTGCAAAAGAGAAAATGAGTACCTGGCACGTTGCAGGAGCTGATTTAAGATGCTTGGTATAGATGTGTCCTGACTGGTTACAGGAGCTGAGTCTGGAGCTTCAAACGCCGATGAACCAGGGATGGTTACTACCTTAGCATGAATGGTAAGAGAACCT
This sequence comes from Vicia faba, assembly GCA_948472305.1. NCBI lineage: Eukaryota > Viridiplantae > Streptophyta > Magnoliopsida > Fabales > Fabaceae > Vicia > Vicia faba. Next base: position 1,026,900,793 of record OX451738.1, read on the forward strand.
TGGGCGACTTTAACTTCAACAACGCTTGTTGAGAAAATCTTGGGTGTCTTCTACTGGAATAAGAATCAGGGAGATCTTAGGGTCGATCTGACTGAACCAGAGAGGCCTTTGACTGGGTAGGAATCAGGAAAATCTTAGGGTCGATTTAACTGAACCGGACAAGGTTTTGGAATATCTTCAACTGGATAAGCATCAGGGAGATCTTAGGGTCGATCTGACTGAACCAGAGAAGGCCTTGGACTGGGTAAGAATCAGGAAAATCTTAGGGTCGATTTAACTGAACCGGTCTAGGTCTTGAAACATCTTCAACTGGATAAGTATCAGGGAGATCTTAGGGTCGATCTGACTGAACCAGAGAAGGCCTTGGACTGGGTAAGAATCAGGAAAATCTTAGGGTCGATTTAACTGAACCGGTCTAGGTCTTGAAACATCTTCAACTGGATAAGTATCAGGGAGATCTTAGGGTCGATCTGACTGAACCAGAGAAGGCCTTGGACTGGGTAAGAATCAGGAAAATCTTAGGGTCGATTTAACTGAACCGGTCTAGGTCTTGAAACATCTTCAACTGGATAAGTATCAGGGAGATCTTAGGGTCGATCTGACTGAACCAGAGAAGGCCTTGGACTGGGTAAGAATCAGGAAAATCTTAGGGTCGATTTAACTGAACCGGACAAGGTCTTGGAATATCTTCAACTGGATAAGCATCAGGGAGATCTTAGGGTCGATCTGACTGAACCAGAGAAGGCCTTTGACTGGATAAGCATCAGGAAAATCTTAGGGTCGATTTAACTGAACCGGACAAGGTCTTGGAATATCTTCAACTGGATAAGCATCAGGGAGATCTTAGGGTCGATCTGACTGAACCAGAGAAGGCCTTTGACTGGATAAGCATCAGGAAAATCTTAGGGTCGATTTAACTGAACCGGACAAGGTCTTGGAATATCTTCAACTGGATAAGCATCAGGGAGATCTTAGGGTCGATCTGACTGAACCAGAGAAGGCCTTTGACTGGATAAGCATCAGGAAAATCTTAGGGTCGATTTAACTGAACCGGACAAGGTCTTGGAATATCTTCAACTGGATAAGCATCAGGGAGATCTTAGGGTCGATCTGACTGAACCAGAGAAGGCCTTTGACTGGATAAGCATCAGGAAAATCTTAGGGTCGATTTAACTGAACCGGACAAGGTCTTGGAATATAGCTAAGAATTTAACTGGATCTTTCCTGAAAGGTAAAGGTCAGTCATATGCAATGCCTGATATGGATCAAGCAATGATGTTCTAAATATAAATGGGACTTGTATGATATGATGTGTCTATGCATGTTATAATGATGTATGTGATGTTTTATGTATGTTTTTGTCTAGGAAAGTGAATCCTTGACGGGTGCCGGGAAGTCGTATCCTGGGCTGATGTTGAGGAATAGATTTTGCTTCCGCTGGGGATGATAACTGCAAGAATACCGGTAGGAGAAGATGACTCCGTTGCGGAATAAACTTGGCAAACGGAGGATTCTGCGGGGAGAAAAGATACTCTAGCGACCATGCTGGGAAGCAATACTCTGTGGGAAGAGGGATGCCTTGCTGAGTGTTGATAATAGTTTGCTGGGGATACCGTTGTTGTATGAAGTGTTGACGGACTTCGCTGGGGTAAGAAGACTTTGTCGACGACGCTCTTTCTATGGCTTTTGGCTGAGGATAACCCAGTTATATCCTGTTAAGGAAATAACTCTTTAAATAAAGCCGGACGACGCGTTCGTGCTCTGCGAGGGGAAGCTTCCAGAATTTACTGGGGATAAGCTTACTGCCTGGGGATATGAATTCCAACTTTCCTGGGGAAACGGGGTTGGACTCTTCTGGGAAGTTTTGAACTGCAGGGAAGTGATTCCTTTGAACGTTGGTATGCCGCCGGGGAACAATCTGTAGACCAAGACTGCCGGGGATGCTTGTTAAGAATATATGTATTGCTGCTGGGGAATGTTTGAGATCTACGGGAAGATACTCAGTTTCCTTGGGATTTGATACTCTGCTTGGAGAAGGATGCACTGACTGCTGACTTACTCTCTGGGGAATTGAGACATGTTGGTTATGTTCTTTAGCTGAGGTTACCTTGGTACCTTTGGAGGACATAACAATTAGCTTGCTTAGACAGCTCATCATTGCCCCTGCTTCTGAGGTGGGAGAGGAAGACCTGTGAGGTACCGGTAGTTGTTGAGGGTCAAACCTTCTTCTGGTAGGCAGGTGACAAGATAACAGGACATAGTCGTACGCTTTAATCCCTAACTTTTGCCTGGACCGCCCTTTCGGGTTTTCAGTCCACCGGGATACCCATTTTTGCTCAAGCCGCCTTTTCAGGTTTTTGACTTGCCGGGTGTACAGATTTTTTCATTTCGTCCCTTCATTTTGCCCGAACCCTTTTGGTTCGCCGAGAAGCCCTTATTTTTGCCTAGGTATGTCAACCTAGCGGGTCTTTGATTGTGCGTAGTATTTTTTCGACTATGTCCGTGCTTTCAGAATGTTAGGGAGTTGCCCCTGTTAACAGTGTTTTGTCATGCCACCAGAAGGTATTTGATCAGGCCAGATTCGTTGTTGAAATGCCCCCAGTGACTCAGGAGGAGGTTTGCCCCAGGCTATTTGGTCTTTGAGAGATTCTCCGAATCTTGATTGGACTGCCCCAGATGGTGGACCATGATCATGTCATTCCCCCTTGATTGGAAGTGCTTCTGTTCATTAGGCTTTCATCGTGCGAATTTCCCTTCTGTTCAAACAAAAAGTCATATGCAAACAATGTTATGTTAAAAATGCAAAGCCTATGTCTGTCTTGAAGATTTTGTAAATGCGTTTTTTTTTCATAAAACAAGTGATTGTTTGTAAAACGTGATGTCAACACCGTATTTACCGTAGCCTTAAGGAGTCAGGATACTTTTCGTAACAGTATGCTTTCGAACTAACCCATGCTTCAGCTAGGACTTTTAAGGGTTATAACGTGGCTTGGTTCACGGTTTAAGAAACAAAGGATAAAGGCTCAAATTTTATTTGTACCCACCCGCTCTTCGTGATGTTCTCCAAACCTAAACTCAGTTGATCATATGTTAGACCTTGCTTGAGTCTTTGCTTTGATGTTCCGGTAATGGTTCAGATGTTGATGACTTATTTTGAATAGGCAGTCATTCCTTTTGTTGAGGGTTCGTATGACCTCTTTCTTTTTGATTTTTGTTATCCCTATTTTTTTGCCTGAACTGTTTCCTTTTTGGAATTACAGTCAGCGGGATGCCTTCATAAGTCCCCTTTGTAGGTTTAGACTTTTTGGGCTTTTCGTTTATGAATTTTGATGATGACTGCCTGTCCTTATGACTGTTCTGAACCATCACTGTCTTTGTTCGTTTTGTAAAGATCTCTTCGGTGCCATTCGTCATGCACTTGGATCAACTGAGAAGACTACCCTGCCCCGGGTTATGATTAAGGGTTTAATTTTCGAAAATAAAACTCCTACTTCTTTGGCTCAGAAGGGTTGACGAGGGACTATCTTCCTTATTACTCCAGTGTTTAGGAATTGAAACAATGCCTGTACCTCATCAGCGGGGTCTGTTCAAAAGCATACTGTAATGATTGCGGTATCGTTTTCGTCATCCTCCCTCAAGAGGCTTAGAATCTTGGATCAAGAATTGACATCAGAAAAAAAATATGAAAATAATTTGCGTATAGTGAATACGAATATATTGATTCAAAATAGACATAAGCGATGCATTAATGAAATAACAATGTTTTAACAATGAGTAAATGTTTGAACAAAAGAAACTTGCAACTTGAACATTCGAATGAACAAAAGTTTCCTAGTCTTGGAGTTTGTCACTTCAACTGATGAGCCTTGGAGGAATGGTAGAAAAATTCAACCTGTCCATCTTGTGTGAACTCCACTGTCCCTTCATCGATCAGGTTCTGGATTTTGTTCCTCAGCTCCCAACATTCATTGGTATCATGTCCTGGGCTAGCAGAGTGGTAGGCACACCTCTTATTGGGATCATAGGCAGGAGATGCTGTGTTGGGGTTCCGGGGATGAGCCTTTAATGTGATCAGATTCAACCTCAATAGGCGTTGCAAAGCTTGAAACAGCGACATGTTGAGCTGGGTGAATTGCCTCCTGGGCTTGTCTGGCTGAACTTGGCGAGGTTGGCGCTGAATTTGTGGCACTAGAGTCATTTGAGGAGCTTTCCCTTTATCCTCTTGTCTCGAGGATGATTGGATGATGAATGGCTTTTTATCCTCAGATGTTTGCCCCAGTAGGTTACCCTGAAGCAGTTGGTTGAAGAGAAACCAGAGCTCCTCTTGTCTTTGAACTAGGCAGTGAATGACATTCCTCTGTCCCAGCATCTGGGCTTTCATAGCATCCATCTCAGCTTGTAGGTGTTCCAACTTTCCATCCTCAGCATTGCCCCTGACGGAGGTCTCCGTGAGAAGTGTCCTTAGCTCCTCCTGCCCCTTGGATAGATTCAGGAGGATTTCCCCGAACCGAGTCTCTTGATCAAGAAAGTTCTGGTTGTCTTGTGGGCAAGCCATTGCTGAAATAAACAGCGAGAAGGGTGAGTGACCTGCAAAGAACGGGTATCTGTAATGCAATGATATGTATGATATGCATGCAATGTTTTCAAGGATCTCACAGGGTAAACAGAGAAACTTGTTAGAGTTGGAAACTGGCAGCTTGACTGAAGGAACTTCCTGTTGTAGAGAGCCCTTCTTCAAGGGTCAAAGGCTCACCATATCCAGTGGGTCATAGCCCCTGACAACTTTGGCTAGAGGAAAATAAATCCTCTTTGCCCCTTGCTGGGTAATTGGTTTATCATGACCTGCATCACAAGCCCTTGAGATCCTTGAAATGGGTTAGGATATATGCAATGGTATGCAATGGTATGATGTCATGCTATGCATGGGGTAATGTGAGTAACCCTGTTATGAGTCCCACTTAAGGACTATAAACAACCCTGCAAGAAATTTAGTACCCTATTATGAGTCCCAATTAAGGACTATAAACAAGACCTGCAAGAAATTTAGTACCCTGTTATGAGTCCCAATTAGGGACTATAAACAAGACCTGCAAGAAACAAGTGTCAGGTAACAAGCACGTAGATAGTCAAGTACGAAGGCACACAAGTCACACAAAAGAGCCCTTAGGGTTCAGGCCAGCATGAGGTCTAGGTATTATCCTCTTGAAGTTTGTTGGTTCATACTTGTCCTATCAAAAGTAACCGGGTTCTTAGAGGATCCCAATATCATTGACTACCCTCAATCGGTCATAACTCCAGCATCGCAATCTTTTCTTGCGGCCAGAACCATCACGAGAGTTTAGCCTCAATAGGCGTAGCATACTGCTACTGTTCTAATGGCCAAGTTGTGTCATTTAAGGTTCTAAGGTCTGTTGGTGTTTAATGACTCCTTGGAAGACCCATATTCTCCCCGTTTCAACACGAGGGATATCGGTACAGACCAAGGCGCCACACCAACGTAGCCACTGCTTCACCCATGTCGGTATACGCCGGACAGGTCCCTCACAGCTTATGCTACCTAAACAGGGTATCCCCAGATCCGGGTTAGGATCTATGTAACTCCCATGCAACCCACAAATTTAAAGCAGACAAGTCAATACAATTGAAAACACAGTTATGAACTAACCCTAAGGTACACCTCCCTTTATAGTCATTCCCCAGCAGAGTCGCCAGTTCTGTGATCTGTGGATCTGGAACTGACTGTTTAACGCTGGTTCGCGAAATGTCGCGGAAGCAAGAGTCGCCACCGTCTTTTATTTTCTCCAATATGGAAAGGACAAAAGCACAGAAAAATTCCTTTAAGAGATTGCTCTCGGTTCGGGAGGTAGGTTATAGAAAGGGAAGGTGTTAGCACCCTTTCTATCCATGGTTATCCATGGGCTCTTAGATACTTGCTCATATGTGTTTTCAAAAATGTTTGCTTTTCAATGTGGGTTTAAAAAGTTTCTTCGAAAAATTTCAGTTCGACTCGTACGTCAGAGTGTTTGAAAAGTTTGCTTCGAAAGCTTTTGAAAAGTGTCAGTGTGAAAAGTCTTTTTGAGTTTGTTTTGAGATTAGAGCAAGTATCCTTGAGAACCTACCTACCCTAAGGAATTCGTCTGTGTAGATGTCTTTTAAAGTAGTGCCATCCCACCATTGAGAGGTAGGTAGCACCACCGTTGGAGGTGTTTGGGTCAATTCGAGTTTTAGGGACGTGGTGATCACCAGAGCAATGGGAAGACACCTTAGAAGCTACCCTCATGCCAGGTTCCCGGATCATGAGGACTTACTAAGACATCCTCTACTCGACGACCACCTTTCGAAAGGCAACAGTGAGACGTACCCTAGGGGTGGTGTGTGCGAATTCGTGTGTCATGTTTCAGATATTTGTCTTGTCATGTTTATTGTATTCTACGCTTGATTTTAATTAGGGCCATTCATTCTTGCATGCATATTTAACAGTTATAAAGTTTGCGAAAAAATAAATCTAAGGCTATTACAAATGGCGCGGGTCCACATCGCCAAAATTAAACCGGACCCGATTTAGCGGAAAATAAATAAAGCAATAAAATAAAAGTGCAAGAAATTTAAATTACAATGCTTTGGGAGAGATACAAAATTATAATAAATGACATAAAATAAATGCGCAAATTAAATAATTAAAAACAATGGGCGTTGGACCCTTTTTGCAAAAAGATTAACTTTAATAAGGAATTAAAATAAAAAATGAAAAATTAAATGTTTTGGGTATTTTTGTGTTTTTTAAGATTTAAAAGAAAAAGAAAAATTAATAAAAATTAAAATGAAATGCTAAACCCTAATTCTAATGTTTTTTAAGTTTATTGTGAAAATATTGAAATTTGACCTAATTTAAATCTAATTTATTTATGTACAAATTTAATTATAAAATATAAATAAATAAATAATTATTACTGTGAAAAAAAAAAGGGCAAAATGTGAAAAGGAATCAAAATTGCTAATTAACCTAATTCTATATTTTTATTTAATATGAAAAGAATTAAATTGCAAACATCCTAATTAAAACTAAATTCACTATATATGTTAATTTATTTACAAGAAAATAATTATAATAAAAATATTTATTATTTTGGTCTTTTCTGATTTTTTTATAATGTTTTTGTATTTTGTTAAAAAAAAATAATTATTGAATTAAAACAACAAAACAAATAAAATAATAATTAAAAAGATATAAGAAAAATGAAATTAGCAAACCAGAGTGGGGTGTAGTCCCAATTTAGGAGGTTTTGGTTCGGCAAATCAGGCCCAATAAGCATGGCCTTGTGGACTTTTCCAGATTCCATATGGTGCGTTGACTGGAGTTTATTGCGCTTCTTAAATCCCTGCCTTTGATTTGGTTCTAAACATGCACGTGGATGGATAGATGAGGAGGGCGTATGGTGGTCCTTAAGAGCGTGCCTGCATAGGAATGAGTTTTGAAAAATATTATTGAAATTTGCCAGACCTGGGACTTGAACCCAGGTCTTGAGGATTAACCATATCACGTGTTACCAACTGAGCCACTGCATTTCAATTAATATATTATGGTTAATAAATAACAAAAATCAAAACCAACGCGTAGTGGAGGGAACGCGCGAAATTTCAAATGGACGTATCACTGGCTGCCACGAGTCCTTCTTCTTCGTTCTCTCTTTTATTTTCTGAAACATAAAAACAGAAAGCAACGGTTTTAACCCGTTGCCATAGAGGCCCTATCAAAAAATAGCGAATAGGAATCTATTGATCATAAATTCATCGCGAATACACCATTCTCATCGTCCAGACGCGTTGAACTTAGTGGTCTTAGTCCTAGCCTCTAATTTTTCTTGATGGCAAAAACCCCAATTTTAAAACCTGCAAACCCTAGAATATGGACATGGCAAAACCTTGTATACAGCATGAAAATCCAATTAAATATAATGGTTAGTTCTAAAACTTTGTAAGGAACATGAATATATAATTAAAATGCAATGATCATGCTTCAAAACCAAAATACGATTAGGCAATTTTCTGGATGCAGTTCACGTTCAATGTACCGATTCTTTGCGTTTGAATTGATGTTAGGGATTGGCACACGTTCAGAATTACCCAAGGAAGCTATTGGAAAAGGAATGGAGGCTTGAATCCACCTATAACCTTGAAATCAGTTTTCAATTTTTTGGACAATTTTTCAAGTTTGTGTTTTGCTTCTGAGCGCAGCTGAGAGTTTTTTGCCATTAGGTCTTTGATTCTGAATATGTAGTGAGCATGCTAGGTCAACAAAACTTGACAAAATCCAAGGCATTCATTGTTTGGATATTTGATTTTGTTAAGAATCTTTTCACATCTTTTTTCATGTTGTTTTTGCACAAATCATATCCCAATGCTCCAAATCTTTCCAAATTGGCTTAGGCACGAATTATTGAGCCTAAAATGTGTACAAAAAGATTCATTAGGTCAAGTTAGATATTTTCTATATATTTAAATAATTTAAATGAATTAATATTAATATAAATTCAAATAAATAATTAAAAAAATGAGAAAATACTTCCCTTTGGGCCTAATGGTCGTGCATAGGCTTGGCATGAAGAAACTTGGAAGAAAAATGGGCCCATTAGCATTTTTGGATCATTTGCATCAATGTTGACTTTTCAAAATTCCCAAAAATTTCCCAACTTCCACAAGGCATAACTTGCTCCATTTTTAAGCTTTGCACATGTTCTTGGACATTTTGGAAAGGTCTTTGAGTCCTTTAACCAATGCCTTTGGTCCCATGTCATTTTGATTTACCAATCTCAAGTTATGGCCTTTGACTTAAAGTCCTTTTTTGTTGACTTTTGAAAATGACCTATAATGTTGAAATTGATAACTTTTTGTGAGAGCATTTCTTGGACTTGAAGTATGAAGATGAGTTGTAGGAAATGTCTTTCTCTTCAAAATGAGCTTTGGATGGAATTTTTCTGATAATCCATGTGAAAGTTATGCCCTGGTCAATTTCAGTTGACTTTTTCAGCTGTCCAAATATAGCAACTTTTGCATCTTTGATGATTTCTGAGCCAAATTTTGAGAATCATGATCAAGCATTGATCAAATGATGTTTGTGGCTTCAAAATGATATGTTGACCAAAAATTTGAACTTTTGACTGTCAAATGACCATTTTGCCCCTACAGTTGACTGTAGTGCAATCTAGGGTTTTGACTGTGCAATTTTGAGCTGAATGCCTTGAAACTTGATATGAGGATACTTGACCATCTTTGTAGGCATATGAGACTTGATTGGGCCTTTGAGAACTTCCTTTTCTTGATCAGTAATCCAAACCCTAGTTTTGACTGTATGGGAGACTGTTGTACTACACAACCCTTGGGGAATTTTGTGACCTGGCTTGGCAATTTCTTGAAGAATATGGGAGGGCAAATTTTGGGGTACAACAGTCATAATTAACTTATCAGGAATCTTGTTGAAGGAAAGGTTGTTAGTCTAGAACATGTGGACACTAAGAAACAACGGACTGTTATGTTTACTCTGCAAATAAATTTGAGAACATAAGGAGTCAGCTAGGAACCTGCATTATTAAGGAGTTATAGCAATTGCAGGTGTGGAGGAATGCAACAGATATTATATTTTACCTTTATTTTCTGATGCATGATATGCCTAAGAAAGTTTCTAGTGTTAAACCTATCAAAGGATGGAACAAAATATCTCTGCAAGAGCAAAAGGTTGGTTTGAAAAAGATATGGTTAAAGGTGGTGGCAATGGAATTCAGTGTCAACACTCCTAAAACATGTGACAGCAGCAAGAGGTGCATAAAGATTTTTGACAGGGGTAAAAGTTGAAAGATCACCTGAAGATGATATAAGATTGTATGTTTCTATCCTGCTAGTTATGTTTCCATCAATTTGTTTATGTTTCCATTTGTTGATTATGCTTGAATTCATTTTGTCGTTCCATCTGTTGTTTATGCTTGTATGCATCTGCGCTTCAAATTTTTATTGTGTAATTACTATATTTTTGTTAATTTTTGGCTAAAAAGGGAGAGTAAATTGTGTGTTTAGCTTGGTGGCTTGGTGTATTATGTTTATCCCGATGTCATGTCAAATATCTTGACATGTTGATTGACATTTTTATAGGACTGTAGTACTACTTAGGAGAGAGTAGTCTTTGTTGTTACTTGCTATGTATGAAACTATTCAGGGGGCATGATTGTCTGTCATGTTTAATTTGGTGCTTAGGGGAATTGTTTCTACTGCTATTGCTTATGTGAGTGTGTGTATGTGTGTGTGTATGATGTCAAACCAAATGTCCTGACATCTTGCCTGAAGTACTTTGTGGAGAACTCTATTTTCTCTTAAGTGTATGTGAGGCTTATTTTTCTTCTGCTACATATGCCTTTGATGTGTGAACTTGGACTGTTAATGTTTGTTTGGATGTTCTCTTGAAGAGGAGTGTTGATTATGTGTGACAGGGGAAGTAATGGTCATGTCTGAAGCTGATAAGCATGGTGCTTTTTCTAATCATTTGTGTCATGTTGGAGTTATTTTTGGTTGTTTTGATGTGATGTCAGACCACATGTTCTGACATCTGATCTCTGGAGATTTATGGAGTTTGAAGGATTTTTAATCTCTGGTGTCTTGTGTGTGAAGTTGCTTCTCTTTGTAGTTACATTTATCTTTGATGTTTTCTGTTTGAAGTTTGTACAAAGTTTACATGTATTTCATGTAGCTTGTGCTTTGTGATTTATTTTATGGTTTTATTCCTCTTCTCTAGATTTATTATGCAAAGGTTGTTTTAGCCAAAAATTTCCAAAGTGGGAGATTGTTAGATCTGTGATTTTATGATTGGTAACAATTTTGGTAAAACATGTTTCATTTGGTAAAACATGTGTCACAGCCAAATGTTGAGCAAGATGTCATGACATCTTAACCAACTGTCACAGCAGTTGCTGTTATTGCTTCTAGAAGATTCTGATTTGATTTTTTCAGATTCCCTATGGATATATCTCACATACTTGCTCAGACCCATAATAAGGATATTGGAACAAGTGATTTTTTGTTCCATAATTCAATGAGATTTTTCTGCATAATTGGTGCAGCCCTTAACTTGTGGATCAACAACAAATTGGGTGAAGATTTCAAACCCATGGACTGTTGAGGAGTTTATAAAGAAAAACCTAAACCTAATGTTAAGAAGAACTTAAGAAAAACTAAGGGGAAACTTTATATTCAAGAGTCTTAGGGTTTGAGAGTTTTTCAAGTGTGTTTTGTTTTTGTATGTCACTCATGTATCTTGTTTGATGCATATATTTTTTACTGATTTTCTATTGTTCATTGTCAATCACTCATAAGATTTTAAGCAAAAAGTGTATTATGTTTAATTAGAAGTGTGTTCTTCTATTTTGTTTTTTTGTTATTATCACTGAGTTGATTGTGGGAAGTGAAATGGGGTTTTCATATCTAGGGAGTTCCTAGGTAGAAATTTAGGTAGTGATTAGGTGATAGGTTGTAAACTAGGGTGTTAAGCTTTCCTTCCCGGCTTGGATTCCCCCAGAGTAGGTGTTGTTGCACTGAACTGGGTTAATAATTGACTGTGTTATTTATCTTTAGGAATTTACTTTCTGCATAATTCATAATTTTTGTAAATTATTGTATCAGGAAGATGATGTCTTAACAAATGTTCTTACATTGTGTTTTGGTTTTATGACATATGTCTTAACATCTATTTGAAAGTGCTATAATTTCACCATAGTCGATAGTTCCTTTGAGATACCTTAGTATCCCCTTTGTGGTTGCAATTTGTGATACCTTTGGCTTTTGGACGAATCTACTCACCATACCTACATTGTATGCTAGATTAGGCCTTATGTGACAAAGGTATATTAATGATCCAATAAGTCTTTTGTACTGTGTTAGATCAATATCATCTTCATCTGAGTATTTCAACAGTTACAATCTTGGTTCAGTAGGTGTCAAAGTTGCATTACAGTCTTCCATCTCAAATATTTTGAGTATTTCACTTGCATATCTTCTTTGATACATCATCAAGCCTCTACTACTCTTACAAAATTTGATACCAATGAAGTGTGAAATGTTGTCTAGGTCAGACATTTCGAACTTCTTGCTAAGATCACCTTTGAAGTCTTCAATCTTATTTTTTGCAGCTACCTGTTATCAATAAGTCATCGACATAGATACATAGGATAAACAGTTCACTTATACTTCTTCTGACATATACTCCATGCTCAATTATGCACTTCACAAATTCCTTTTCTCTTAAGAAATTATCTATCTTCTTATTCCAAGCTCTTTGATCTTGTTTAAGTCCATACATGGCTTTATGCGACATGTATACCTTGCTTTCTTGGCCTTTTTTTACAAACCTGACTGGTTGTGCAACATAAACTTCATCGTTTAATGGGCCATGTGACACATATACCAATTGTTCATGTTTTATAGACCAACAACCAAACAGATTTTTTTGATCCTAGCAACTAGTGCAAAAACTTCGTTGAAGTCGATTTCTTCTCTCTGAAGAAATCCTTTAGCCACAAGTCTTGTCATGTGTCTGGTTACTCATAACACGTAAAATTGCATTATTTATTTACGTAAGTTAGCACATGTTTTATTACTTTTTTATTGCATTTTAGCAGTGTTATCCCGTTAATTACTTTGTATTTCAGACACCTCGAGTAAAAATGGCTAAAAAAGAGATTTGAGTAAAGAGAAGAAATTTAAAAAGGAAATGAAGTAAAAATGAGAAAATGCAAGCAAAAGGCCCAGAGAAAAAGGACCAGAGCAAAGGCTCAGCAAAAACAGCAAAACGCGGCGCCTGTCACGTTCCTCCTATGGCCCGCCATACTACAAGGAGTGGCGTTTGCCACCTCCTCCACACGCCCGCCACCTCTTCTTCGCACGCCTTAAATTTATCCACTTTTCCTATTTCCTCTCCACCTTTCCTATTTATTCTCCATTTTTCCTATACCTCTTCTTCGCACGCCTTAATTTTCTCCACTTTTCCTATTTCCTCTCCACCTTTCCTATTTCTTCTCCATTTTTCCTATTTCCTCTCAACCTTTCCTATTTCTTCTCGACTTTTCTTATTTCTTCTCCACCTTTCATATTTCTTCTCCACCTTTCCTATTTCCTCTCCACCACTTCTACATTTTTGGGAGAACACTTTCTACCAATTTGGAAACACGTTAAATAGGGTTTGAGAGAGAGTTTTTTGGATCATCCAATTTTTTGTGCAATTTATTCTTTCATAGTTTTAGGCATGACCTATCAATGTAAAAGTAGTAGTTTTCTCACATCGGGAAACTACTACACTATTAATGCTTAGGCTTATAATTTGTGTACGCTTGGATCAACAATCTTGCCGACATTATTTCAAAGCTTTATTCAAGTTTCAAGTTTTATTTCGTTCTCAACTTTATTCCAGTTTATTTCATCTTCTTTAATTTCAGGTTTATTTATTTGAAACTATTTTAGTTTTATGTTCTTATAATATTGTTTTTATCATTACAAATTTGAATATGCCTATGTTCATGGTTAATAATTATAATTGTATGTTTGTTTCTGAAATTATGTCTGGCTAAATTGTTTTAATCTCGATATGAAATGATCGTCGTCCGGACGAGATTCAGTAATAATTGGCGTTAATTTTTATAGACTGTTTTTCTGGTTGTAGTTTCTAATTCTAAAATTAAAACGGTTTTTGTATGAGAGTAAAAAAGAAAACAAAGGTTACGATCAATAGAGCGACAGTTTGAGATTTTAACCCGATAGTAGAAACTAGGCATTAATCCTAAATACAACGAGAGCGCTTTAAGATTAATTAGAACTTATTGATTTCCAAAAATTACTTCTAATTCAAATGAGTGAGCGACAACAAAGCATTATGGTTTAAGGGTATAGTCAGAGTCAATAGCAAGACAGTGTGAGATAAAGTCTTTTAAATCAATATTTTCTACTGAAAATTATTTGAATTTTTTTTACGCCAACAAATCCCCGAAGTATGATGAGTTACATACCATTGTCTCTTTTCTTATATTTATCTTAATCTTTATTTTGTTTCAGTTTTAGTTCTGAGTTTCCATAAAATCAGTTATTCATTATCCTTAGCTTTACAAAGTGACGATAGATTACAGTAGGTTGACATTGGCCTCTGTAGGTTCGATAATATTTTATATTACTTTGATATTTTCGTGCACTTATGGATGCATCAAGATTTTGGTGTCGTTGTCGGGGACCAATAGTCAATATTGGTAATTCTGTTGTTGCACCGTATAGACTAAGGCACTCTTACCTTAATTAGTATATATCAAAAATAATTTTTCTACAACCCCCATGTTGTACCCCAAAATTTTCCATCACATTTTTCTTCAGGGCATTCTTCCAAGTATTCTCAGACACTCAGGACACTCAAGGATTGACTAGTCAAGAGGCACCTCATAAGCCAAAAGCCCACAACTAGGGTTTGGAGTTTCTCAAGGAAATTTGGTTTGCAAAGGTCTCAAGTGGCTTCCATGGTTATTAATGGGTCCTTAACAAGGTCTATGTCAAGTTTCAATCCCTACATCAAAAGTTTGCTCAGTCAATGACTCAGATGATTGAAAATCAACTGTATTGGTCAAAAAGTCAACTATGGTCAACATATAGTCAAACTTCAAGATTTTTGGTCAACATCAACATCTTGAAGTGATATTCATCATTTGATCAAGGGTTGATCATGATTTCCCAAGGAAAGCTCTCAAATCATCAAAAGTCAAGATTTGTCAAATTAGGGTTTCCTTAGGAGAAGTCAACTAAACTTTGACCAGGCATAACTTTCACATGCTTCATAAACTTTTCCCCAACCAAAGCCAATTTTGAAGAAAATTCAATTCTCTACAACTTTTTTTTAATCTCAAGTCCAAAAAATGCTTCATTTGGAAGATATAAGCTCATACATTATATGTCATTTTCAAAAGTCAACAAAAGACACTTTTTGTCAAGGCAACTTGCATCAAGATAAATCTTAAAAAGAGAAAATGATCGACATAGAGATTGTAGAGAACATCTTGGGCTTTCCAAAAAGTCCAAAATCATCCTCAAAAGATTAAATTTGCGCAAATTATGAGGTGCACAAGTTGGACAATTTTTAAGAAATGCATGAAATCTCAATTAAGTAAATTTGTGATTTTAAGTTATTCGGCCTAACTTCTCGGAGTTCAAACATACTCATGATATGTCTAAAGACCTCTAAACCTATCCATGCGTTATCTGGATTTTATTTTTATTTTATTTGAATTTTTATTCATTTAAATATGAATTAAATCAAATAAAATGAAACAAAAACTAATGGTTTAGTGCATATGGGCTTGGCTTGATCCATCATGAAGCTCAACAATTCGTGAAAAACACATGAAACCTATCTAGGTTCATTGCACATTCAAAAAGGGTAAGAATCACTCAAAAATGGCAACTTCTTAATGTGTTTTATTCTTGTCTCAAAGGCCATGCATGCTTTTTTCCTTACTATACACGTTCACTCCTATCTTCCCTCTCTATAAATATACAAGCTTAAGATCACAAAGGAACACGAAATTCTCGTACACAAAAGCCTTCTCAAAATTCTCTGAAAAATCAAAAAGTTGGCGAAAAACGTGTCTCACTTTTCAGCCCATACCAGTCTAAACCAGTGATCAAACATCACCCCTAAGTTTCCCAGGAGTCCTCCAGAGCCCAGGTTCAAGCCTCACACGTCCCAGATCCTCCTCATAACCCTCCTACGATCTTGATCCAATGCTAAGTAGATCCGTACGTGCATCATACACCTCCAATTCCTGACCATCAGATCTCATCAAGCATGTCCTGAATGCCTCAAGCGCACACCCCACCGTGCACCTTCAAGGAGCCTATTGTACCCCAAAATTTGCCCTTTCATTTCATCAACATTTCTCATCACAAGACTCTTGGAATTCAAGATCAAACTAGGGTTTGCTCTACTCAAGACACCTCTTTGCACTGTTGACCTAAATTAGGGTTTGAGTTTGCACAGGGATGTTTTGACCCACAATTCCAAAAATGATTTTCATACTCCATGTTGGACTCACAAGTTGGTCCATACCAAGTTTCAAGCCTTGAATCAAATTTTTTCCCAGTCAATTGGATAGTTGACCTAGAAATCAGCTGTATTGGGGAAAAAGTCAACTGTGGCCAATTGACAGTCAAACCTCATGAAATTTGACCCACATCAACATAATGAACTCATATTAACCATTTGATCAAGTTTGGATCACAATTCCACAAGAAATTTGATCAGATCACCAAAAGGGCAAAATGGTCATTTTTAGGGTTTTGACTGTACAAACGCAGTTTTTGACTGTTTGACCTAGCCAATGGCAAATCAATATCAACCATGGACACAAGGACTCAATGAAATTGTCTTTACCCATTCAATAAGTTCAAAAGACCTCAAATGCATTGGGTTGACAGATGAATTTTTCAGTCAACTGATCAAAATTTGACTGTACACTGAAAAGTCAAACTTTGACTTTTTGGTCAAAATCAAGTGCCAAGGGTCATTTTTCATCAAGAAATGTCAAATTATGAAACTTGTTCATCAAAAAACCCAAAATTGCAAATTAGGGTTTAAAATGGAAAATTTTCATAACTTAGAAATTTTCTAAGTTATAAAATTTTCCTATTTTTTCCTAACTTTGTCCCATTTTTTCACCAAGAGGAAAATGGATTCAAACAAAACTTACAACATGAAAGTTGTAGTACATCACAAAGTCTACAACTTTTATTCACAAAGTTTTCTCAAAAGAAGCTTGTATCTCAAGTTATGATTTTTGGAATAAGGGTACCTAAAACTTTTAACTTAGAGAAATTTTGCCCTAATTTAGGCAGGATTTTGATCCATCTTATTGGCCATTTTTCACATAGTTCCACTTGGAGTTTCAAGTTGCATTTCAAATATGGATTATAGTAAATTTTGCAAGCTTTCCAAATTATCCAAGAACTCCTCAAACACTTTTGTGGTTAGGGAGAATCGAATGCTTGAAGTTGGAAAAAACTCACTTTGTGACCATGGCCAATACATGTTCATACCACTTGCCAAGTCTGACCAAGCTAGCTTATTACACAATTACAGGCCTCTAAACCAGTTTGTACTCCATAATTTAATGCAAATCCATTGAGCCAATGCATTGTCTTGGTCATTAGGGTATTGTACACAAGTTTAATTCCTAAATGGTAAAAGGCACATTTCCATTTTTGCAAAAGGTTGCTTTATGTCAAACCACTAATCCTTGAGCCTTGAACAAGATCTTATGCTGTCAACCAAATCCACAAACTTGGGGCAAGGCTTGCATAATGTATGAAGGGTTAGGGCTAGCCTGTACAGGCCTGCTCTTGGTCACTTCTCATTTTGCTTCATAACCAAGGCATTATGCAAAAAGCCAACAACTCACATATCTGATAAAACCAACTCAAGCAAAGTTGTCAAACAAGTTTCATACAGTCTTGCAAGTCAGAAGCACGAGCCTTTCACTCCTAAAGCATTCTCATACTCCAAAACCACTTTTTCTTGCAAAATATGGCCAGTTCTGCAAATCACAAGCCACCATCAAATTCCCTCGTGCGTTTTGTCCAAAACTACTTCAAACACATTCCAATAAACATACCCGAGCTATCCAGACCATTCACAAGTTGTTGTAACTCCTTTAACACACATTGCCATTTTTGTTTGAAAGCTTTGCAGGTTGAGTTTTGTAGCGCGATTCAGGCCACTTCAAAATAAACTAAGCATTGGGAAAGGTTCAGTGGACATCAGGCAAGCTCAAAAGAACCTCAAGCACCATTGTAAGTTGCTACATTGTCCAGCTCGAACTCAACTGAAACAGGTATTTCGTGAACTTCTATCTCTCTATTTAGGAATAGTTATACTTAGGTTTGTGAATGAAAGATGTTGTATTCATAGCCCTGAAACCATACATGTGCTTAGTTTTCATTTATGTTAATCATGCTTGGAGAATTTCATCCATGAACTTTCTGAAAAAACTAGGTTAGAAATTAGGGCCAGAGAAATTCTCTCTGGTCTTTGAGAGTTAGCTTAAGTTTTTTATATGGTTAGATTCGTTGTTTGATGCTCTACAAGTTTCATGTTTTGAGTTTTGTCAAAGGATCACAAATACAGGAGATACAAGTTTGTGTGGAAAACGCGCGTTTTTTCAAACTTCTGGAGGTTGAAGATGAAGACTGGGCTAGGCCTGGATTTCTTTGCTTTTGACACCTCCCAATTCACTTTCAGAACCCCTTGGCCCATTTCTTTGTATATTTGTTATTTTTGCATTTTAATTTTATTTCTGACTTTATTATTTTATTTCCAAATATAAAAAATACCTAAAAAATGTTTTCATAAATTTTTACATTTATTTGGTATTTATTCTAATTATTTCCAATATTAAAATGATTAAATACTTTATATTATTTTGTTTAAACCTAAAAATAATGTAAAAAATATGTTTATTTTCATTTATTTTTTTTATACACATTTGAAAATATTTTCTTCAAATACATACATTTTTGTAAATAATTTATTTTATTTTTTACATATTTAACATAATTAATATATATATATATATATATATATATATATATATATATATATATATATATATATATATATATATATATATATATATATATATATATATATATATATATATATATATATATATATATATATATATATATATATATATATATATATATATATATATATACACATACATATATACTATGTTTTATTAAATAATTAGAATAAAAAGACCAAAAATTTTAAATTTTTATTTTTATCATTATTTATACTAAAAATACCTTTTTTTTTTTAATATATTTCATTTTTATACATATTAATATTTTTTGTACATAAAAAAAATACATTATATTCATTTTCCTAAGGAATTAGGGTTTTTGCCCTAAAAACAAAAATAATTAAAAATAACCCTTTTTATTTATTTCTTTACTTTTCTTTCCATTGAAAATACTTTACATACACAAAAACCTTTTTTTTTGCGTAATACATTTTATTTAATCTTTATTTATTGTATTTTATTTAAATATTGTACATTTAAAGATTATGCCTTGCAAATTCAATATGGTTGTAATAATTTAGGGTTTAATTTCTTGCAAAATAATCCCCAATTCAAATTTGTACCCCCTCCCTATGTCATGTTGTAATAGTGTAGAATTTAAATTCTCGCACCTTTAAATGCTTTCAATTATGCCATGATTAGACTTAGGGTTTGTATGTAAAATCAAAACCAACAAATAGTTTGACCTAATCAAAGACAAAATGCATGAAAAACAAACACAATGCACACTTGCACCCCTAGGGGTACAATCCACTTGTTTCCTTAAAAAATGGGCCATGATATGCATGTCAAGTACTTTGGCAAAATAAAAACAAAATAAAGACCATAGTCCCTCGATGACGCTATCTGAGTTGCCTAAACAAAAATGATCAAGTCCCTCAAGAAAATTTTCAAAAATACTTGACACTATTGCTATCATGGTCTATACGATGACCCGCGCCTGTCCCGTTTAACATCCTAACACAAGGTTGTTCACCAAATACAATGATGAAACAACACTATTAAAAGGGTTAAAAAACATAAGAAAGATCTTTGAGTAAAATAGGGTAGACAACTCTTAGTTACTTGATCAAAGCTTGCAAAAAACATCCTTGCTATCTTCAAAACACACTTCATAACACAACTTCAAAAACAATTTAAAAACCCTACTTTCAAACATTGAAAACTTTCAAAAGACAAAAACACCTTTGTATACATTCAAACAAGAATCATTACAAAGGTTGCCACAACGATGACCTCTTTTCAAAACATCTTTCAAAACCACACATAAAGCACCATTTCAAATAATTGAAGAGCATAATTTCAAACAATTGGAAAGCAAAGCAAGTGATCTAAGCAAGTAACTAAGAGCCCATGGATAACCATGGATAGAAAGGGTGCTAATACCTTTCCTTTCTATAATCTACTCCCCGAACCCAAGAAAACATCTCAAAGGTCTTTCCTATGCTTTTTGACCTTTCCTTAGGATAAAATAAAAAGTCGGTGGCGACTCTTGCTAAACTGAAACATTTGCAAACACAAACGCAAAATCCCAAGTCAGTTCTCCCACCGTATCACAGAACTGGCGACTCTGCCGGGGAAAACTTTAAAAGTGGAGTAACCTTAGGGCTTAGATCACCCTTTGCATGATTATATTGTTTACTTTGATTGCTTTACATTTGGTTCTCTTTTTTGGGCTTGAAATCCTCTACCCGGATTTGGGAAACATTCATAGATAAATAGCAATACATTGTGGAAACTGTGCGGGGTATACCGACATGGTTGAAGCAATAGCTATATTAGTGCGACATATTTGTGAGTACCGGTAGCCTTTGAGTCAATTAAAGAGAATACGGGGCCGCTGAGTGATGTCATGAAGCACTAATGAACTCTTAGAACCTTACTTGACCATCTTGGCCTTTTATTAGGGGTAGTGAGATGACCGACTTTGGTGCAGTCCGAAGTTGGTAGATACTCGATACTACACTCATTGAGGGTTGTTTTCTTGGAATATTTTGGTCTCTAGTTAAGTGGCTAAACCAAAATAATGAACATAGAAAACAATCCAATGATATTGAGCTCCTTAGAACCCGGTTACTATTTATAGGACAGGTTTGAGCCAACTAAACTCAAGAGGGTATTTACCTATGAAACCTCATGCAAGCCTGAAACTAGGGTTTTGTGTGACTTGCTTGTACATGTGCTTGTGCATACATCATGAACATCATAAAGCATCATATGCATCCACTAACCATTTCAAGGGTTTGGATCTTCATCTTTGTTCTTGTTTTGTAGGTCATGGAATCTCTTCGCAGGAAAACAATCCAAGTCAATCTTGTAAGAATTCCTCCTCAACTCAAGGAGCTTACTTCTAGGATTCCAGAGAATTCTCTCTTCAGTGAAAGACATGGTAGACTTCTCAGCTTGGTCAACTCCAACATTGAAGAAGACATGGTGAAAGTTCTCTTCCAGTTCTTTGACCCCCTACACCACTGTTTCACATTCCCTGATTACCAACTAGTACCCACTTTGGAGGAATTTTCTCAACTCCTGAGAATTCGTATTCTTCATCAACTACCCTACAATGGTACGGAAAAAGAACCAAATCCTGAAGATGTTGCTCAAGCATTACACTTGCAACCATCTGACATCAAGGGACATTGGGAAACCAGGAGTGGTGTCAAGGGTTTCTTGGCAAAATTTCTGTTTGAGAATGCACAAGACTGCTGGAATTCCCTTGATCTATAAGCCTTTGAAGAGATTGTGGCACTCCTTATCTATGGGTTGGTCTTGTTCCTAAACCCTGATCAACTTATAGATGTGAATGCTGTCAAGATTTTCATATCCAGGAATCCTATACCTACATTGCTTGGGGACATCCTACACTCATTTTACACACGAGCAATGAGGAAAAGAGGTGTTCTCATGTGCTGTACTCCTCTCTTAGCAAGGTGGTTTATTTCTCACCTTCCACAATCAGTTTTGAAGAATGAGCAGGGTTTAAGGTGGTCACAACGATTGATGACCCTCACACATTCTTATGTACATTGGTGTTCTCGGTCCAGAGAAAATGTCATCATCATTGATCGTTGTGGGGAATTCCCTAATGTCCCACTACTTGGCATTAGGGGAGGCATTACCTACAACCCTTGTTTAGCTCTAAGACAATTTGGATATGCTCGGAGGGATGGCCCTCATGACATGCTGATTCCTGACCTAGTTTTTGACTTCGACAACGACGCGCAAGGACTTCGACAAAGATTCATCAGAGCTTGGAGGATGCCCAACAAGGTTGATAGTAAGACACTGGGGCACAAAAATTCCATCCCCCTTGAGCCTTACCTCAAGTGGGTACGAACCCGCGCCAAGAATCTTATGATGCCATACCCTCACATTCTCCCTTTGATCAAAGAGCCTGTTATGGAAGGAGAGGTTCCATACACCCTCCTACATCCTGACATGCCAACATCATGGGAAGAAATGCAAAAGAGTTGGATACAACTCAAAGAAGAACAGAATACTTTTGAAGCCAGCTTCTACGCCAGTGAGAAGAAGGTTTTGGAGCTTACCCGCCGACTTCATGAGGAGGAAATTCTCAACACTTACATCGCACCAAAGAGGATGCGCAATGTCTTTTTACATTAAGAATTTTGTAATATTTTGCCCATGGGGCACTTATGTACTAACAATTTCTTCTTAATATGACGTGTGTTCCTTTTTGTTTGCAACAAATTTGAATTTCTGAATCCTTGAATGCATTACATGAATAACATACCATTCATCATATGCATAAATAGGTCTTCACACCAGGTTTCCTTATCTTTCTGCTGTTTATAACAACAAGATGGATTTGGAGCAGACGGTTAAGGATCTGCAAGCACAGAATTCGCAATTCCAGCAACTCCTCATGACCTTAGCAAAGGGTCAAGAGGACCTCAAAGCACTGTTGGAGAAGAATAAAGAGAAAAAGAAGAAGAGGCCCGGAGTAGCCACTTTTGGAAGAAGGTTTGAAAGCAACGCTATAAAAGTTCTCGAGTTCCCCTCAACGTCTGATGAAGGGGCTGGTAAAGGAAAAGGAGCCGCGGTACCTTCTGAATCTGAGGTTGAAGAGGAAGAAGAGGAAGAAGAGGAAGAAGACGAAGATTACTCCGAACAACAATATCCCCCAGCGGATGATAAATATAAGAATCTTGAGGATAAATTGGCAGCCATGGAGTTGCAAAGGGTACCTGGTTTAGATTTTGAAGAACTAGGGTTGGTCGCTGGGATCGTTATTCCTCCCAAGTTCAAAGTACTAACATTTTCTAAGTATGACGGCCTGTCCTGCCCAAAGATGCATCTGAGATCGTATGTCAGAAAGATCCAACCCCACTCATATGATAAAGACCTCTGGGTACACTTTTTCCAAGACAGTTTATCAGGCACACAATTGGACTGGTTCTATCAACTTGAGAGGTCTGAAGTCCATAACTGGGAAGACTTAGCTGCTTCTTTTTACCGTCAATACCAATACAACGCTGATTTGGAACCCACTCGTACTCAGCTATAAAGTATGGGAATGGCTTCCAATGAAGGTTTTAAAGAGTATGCCCAGAAGTGGCGTGATCTGGCTGGAAGGGTGCATCCACCTTTGTCAGATAGGGAGTTAGTTGACATGTTTCTGGGGACCCTGTCTGGACCTTTCTTCAATCATTTAATCGGGAGTTCTTCCACAGGATTCACTGAACTAATTTTGACCGGCGAAAGGGTCGAGGCCGGTATTAAAAGTGGTAAGATTCAAAAAGATACATCCGCGTCCATTGCTGTTAAGAAAACCTTCCCAACTAAGAAGAAAGCCTCTGCTGTTTACTCTCAGAAAAGTCAGGGAAGAACCGAGCGCCTGCCAACTGTAGGGGCTGTGATGATTCAGAACTCTTCAAATGATCAACCTCGTAACAATCAGTCAAGACCTAATCAACAACGGGTAGAAAGGCAACAACGACAGTTCACCCGAATCAACATGACGCTAGCTCAAGTACTCCCTCATTTGTTAAAACTGAATCTTACCAGTTTGAAGGAAGCGCCAAAGAACCCTAATACCTCCTCTCCATACTACCACTCCAATGCCAAGTGTGCTTACCACTCTGACAGTGTTGGGCACGATACCAAAATTGTTGGGCGCTTAAGAACAAAATCCAGGACCTGATTGACGCCAAGGAAGTAGAATTTGATGCTCCTGAGAAGCCCAATGTGATATCTGCTCCGATGCCCAAGCACGGTCATAATGTACATGCCTTTATGGAAGACCTTCATATTACCGATGTTGTTGACCTTTTGACTCCGTTACTAGTGATTAAAGAGAATTTGATGAGATCCTAGATATTCCCAGGCTGCGGGAAGAACTGTTACTTTTGTTTGAACATACGAGCTGACTGCCCAATGTTGAAATCAGGTGTCCAACGCCTGATGGATACCCAAGAGATACTCTTCCAAAAAACCCCTGTTGATACCTTCTCTCCTGTTACTCCTGCTACTTTTGCTACTTCAACCAACGATATTGAAATTATAACCATTTCCGACAATCCTCCCAAGGCTTGCAAAAGGCCTGTCAGGATTACGCCCGACCCTAAATTTGTACCATTAAAAATCACCATGCCGGGACCTGTCCCGTATCAATCTAGCAAGACGATACCATGGAACTATGGAGGAGAAATCTTCTATCATGGTATCAAACAGATTGAAGCAGTCCAAGAGAATTCTGAAGAAGAAAACCCTGATATAGGGAACATTGCGAGAACAAGCAAGATAACCCGCAGCGGATGGATTTTTCTCCGGAGATTGCTCCCCCTCGAGCAGTCTTCGGACCCTCGAAAGCTTTTGTGCCTGTTAGACCATCTGTGCAAGGCCCGATGATTGAAGAATTGGATGCTTCTGAAGAAATACCATCTATTGATACTACCAATAAGGGTAAGGGGATACTGGAAGAGCCTGTCAGGACGAAGGCTCATGCTGTGGTTATCCCCGAAACCACCCAGAAAGAAATGGATGAAATCTTAAAAATAATCAGAAAGAGTGACTACGACATCGTGGAACAGTTAGGGCAGACCCCTTCTAAAATTTCAATGTTGGCTCTTCTACTTTGCTCTGAGGCCCATGCTAAGGCCCTGATCAAATTTTTGAAGGCGACACATGTACCCCAAGAGACTTCGGCTGACCAGTTTCAGGAGTGTGTGGCTAGTCTTACTGCTGATAATGACTTTGGCTTTTCCGATGCTGACTTGACTCCCAAAGGAAGGAAACACAACGACGCGCTACATGTCTCAGTTGAATGCAGGGGAACCACCCTCGCCCGTGTCTTAGTTGATACTGGTTCTTCCTTGAATGTGCTGCCAAAGAAAGCCTTAGACCGTTTGGACTGCGAAGGATTGACCCTCAAACCTAGTAACATCGTTGTTAGGGCCTTTGATGGGTCCAAAAGAATGGTTCATGGAGAGGTTGACATTCCTATCAAAGTAGGCGCAGAAGTTTTCAACTCCACCTTTTATGTGATGGACATCCATCCGTCATATTTGTGTTTGTTAGGAAGACCATGGATCCATTATGCTGGGGCAGTTACCTCCTCTTTGCACCAAATGCTGAAATATCCTGTTAAGGGTAAGATTGTAACGGTGCACGGAGAGGAAGAGTACATGATAAGTCACCTCAATTCCTTTCGCTATGTGGAATTGGATGGCGAGTTCATCGAAACGCCTTTCCAACATTTTGAGGAAGTTTCTCCTGAGGTAGTAGTTGCAAAGACAATGGTCGAGGTGCCTATCGTTCCCAAGCATGTGCCTAGGATGGCATCTCTCAAGGACGCAGAGGCGGTGATCAAAGAAGGGAAAAGTACAGTATGGGGGCAATTGCCTGATTTTCCCCATAAGACGGACAAATTTGGACTAGGGTTTACAGCTGCATGACAGAAGGCTATGCGTCGTTCCAAGACTGGAGGGCCACCTGTAATGATCACTCACCACGGAATTAATGTTGTAGAAGATGAAGATGAAGAGGACAACTTCGCAGATTGGATCTTTCCAACCGTCGAAGGGGGTTTAAGAAACTGAGAAGCAAAGGATTTTATTCCCATCACCTTTATCAACCAGTAATTTTATCTTTGAACAATTTCCCACTTTTTGGTCTATAATAACTAAACAATTCGTACACTATTTTCACCTCATGCCTTGCCCGGGGCATGTAGGTCCTTTTGTAAGGGCTTGATTTTCTTCATTATCATATGCCATGTTTTAATGAATCATTGGACGTCTTCATCTAAACTATTGTGTTCATTTTCTTTCCTTTTGAATTTTATTTTGTTTAAGGATGGCTATCCCTTACACACACCCACACTCACAAATGCAGGTACCCATCCACTCCGGATTCCATGGGTGACTATTCTGCTTTAGCCTTCGATAACTCTGAAGATTTGGTCAATCATGCTGAGTACGAAGTTGACGAAGACTGTGAAGTGCCGGGAGAGTTAGCCAGACTTCTACAACAAGAAGAGAGGGCTATTCTACCTCATGAAGAGTTGCTAGAAACCATCAACTTGGGGACAGAGGAAGACTGGAAAGAAGTAAAAGTGGGTGCCAACCTGGAACCAAGTGTCAAAGAGAGCTTAGTGCAGTTGTTAAACGAGTATGTTGAAATCTTCGCATGGTCTTATGAAGACATGCTAGGATTGGACACAGATATCGTGGTTCACCGTCTCCCTACAAGAGAAGACTGCCCACCGATCAAGCAAAAGGTCCACCGAATGAGGCCCGACATGTCTGAGAAGATCAAGGCTGAGGTAATGAAGCAATTCAACGCTGGCTTTCTGGCTGTTACTTCCTATCCACAATGGGTTGCTAACATTGTGCCCGTACCTAAAAAGGACGGCAAAGTCAGAATGTGTGTGGACTATCGGGACTTAAACAGGGCTAGCCCTAAGGACGATTTTCCACTGCCACACATCGACATCTTGGTTGACAACACAGCTCAACACAAGGTATTTTCCTTCATGGACAGATTCTCGGGATACAACCAGATCAAAATGGCCCCCGAGGACATGGAGAAAACTACTTTTGTCACGCAATGGGGTACCTTCTGCTACAAAGTGATGCCATTCGGACTGAAGAATGCAGGGGCAACCTATCAACGCGCCATGGTAGCTTTGTTTCATGATATGATACATCATGAGATCGAAGTTTACGTAGACGACATGATAGCTCGATCACAGACAGAAGAAGAACACCTTGATCATTTGCAAAAGCTGTTTTCCAGGTTGAAGGAGTATAAGCTCAGACTAAACCCAAGCAAGTGCACTTTTGGGATTTATTGTCAGCAACAAAGGCATTGAGGTTGATCCAGCTAAAGTAAAGGCTATACAAGAAATGCCTGCCCCCGCACTGAAAAGGAGGTTAGAGGATTCTTGGGACGCTTAAACTATATCGCAAGGTTCATCTCTCACCTGACATCTACCTGTGAGCCAATTTTCAAATTGTTGAAGAAAGATCAGGTAGTTGAATGGAACAATGATTGTCAAGTTGCTTTTGATAAGATCAAGGAGTATTTACTAGAACCACATATTTTGATGCCACCCGTCGAAGGAAGGTCGTTAATCATGTATCTGACTGTTTTGGATAATTCAATGGGGTGCGTACTGGGCCAACATGACGAGTCTGGCCGAAAAGAGCACGCCATTTATTACCTTAGAAAAAAGTTTACCGACTTTGAGACTCGCTACTCGCTGCTCGAGAAAACTTGCTGCGCTTTGGTATGGGTTGCTCGCCGGCTAAGGCAGTATATGTTGACTCATACCACTTTGCTGATTTCCAAGATGGATCCGATCAAGTATATCTTCGAGAAGCCTGCTTTATCTAGAAGAATCGCTAGATGGCAAATGATCCTGACTGAGTATGATATCCAATATACTACCCAAAAATCTATAAAGGGGAGTGTACTAGCTGACCATCTAGCTCATCAAGCCGTCGAAGATTACCAATCTATGAGATTCGACTTCCCTGACGAGGACATCATGACATTGGACAACATTGAAGGTAACTGACTGTATGACGGACCTGAACAAGGATCCCGATGGACCCTGTACTTTGATGGTGCTTCAAATGCACTTGGCAACGGTATCGGTGTGGTACTCATTTCTCCGGAAGGCTGCCATACACCCTTCACTGCTCGACTTTGCTTCAGTTGTACCAACAATATGGCTGAATATGAAGCTTGCATCTTTGGTCTCAAGGCAGCTATAGATTTGGGAATCAAATCTTTGGTCGTATTTGGGGACTCGGCTTTGGTTATCAGTCAAGTCAAAGGAGAGTGGGACACCAAGCATCCTAATCTTATCCCATACAAAGAACATCTCTTGACGTTGTTGCCTCATTTCGAGCAGATTACTTTCGAGCACTTCCCGCGAGAAGAAAATCAGCTAGTAGATGCTCTGGCTACAATGTCTTCCATGTTTAAACTCAATTGGGATAACGAGGCTCCCCAAATTACCATCGAGCGAATGGACGAACCTGCGCACTGTCATGAGATCAATACCGAAGAAGTAGTGGAACAACCCTGGTTTCATGAAATCAAAAGGTATCTCCAGACTAGAGAATACCCTAAAGGAGCTTCCGTCAATGACAAAAAGTTCTTAAGGAGATTTGCTGCCAAGTTCTTCCTAAGCAATGGCATCCTTTATAAGCGCAACCATGATTGTGTTCTACTTCGTTGTGTGGACAAGGTTAAAGCAGAGTTGATCATGACCGAAATACATAGTGGCACATTTGGCACCCACTTGAGAGGACATACGATGGCTAAGAAGATTCTAAGGGCAGGCTATTACTGGTCTACCATGGAAGCTGATTGTCATCAACATTCCCGTACCTGCCACAAATGCCAAGTCTACACTGATAAGGTACATATTCCTCTTATTCCTCTCAACGTTCTGACAGCTCCTTGGCCATTCGTAATGTGGGGCATTGACATGATTGGAGAGATCAAGCCTACGACATCCAATGGACATCGCTTCATCTTGGTCGTTATTGATTACTTCACCAAGTGGGTCGAAGCAGCTTCCTATGCCTCTGTTACAAAGAATGTGGTTGCCCGCTTCATCAAGCAGAACCTCATATTCCGGTATGGTATCCCCGACAGGATCATTACGGACAATGGTACAAATTTGAACAACACTATGATCACCGCTCTGTGTGAGCAGTTCAAGATTTATCATCATAATTCATCTCCCTATCGGCCGAAGATGAACGGTGCCGTTGAAGCCACAAACAAAAATATCAAGAAGATCATTCAAAAGATGACAATCACCTACAAGGACTGGCATGAGATGTTACCGTTTGCTCTGCATGGATATCGTACCACGACACATACTTCAACAGGGGAAACTCCCTTTTCGTTGGTATATGGCATGGAAGCTGTTTTACCTATGGAAGTTCAGATTCCTTCCTTGAGGATTATGAAGGATGCTGGTTTAAGTGAATACGATTGGATTCAGACCCGGCTTGATCAACTTAACTTGATCGACGAGAAACGACTTACTGCTGTTTGTCATGGTCAGACGTATCAAAAACGGATGATCAAGGCTTTCAACAAGAAAGTCAGGCGTCAGGTATATCAAGTCGGAGATCTCGTAATCAAGCGGATCATCTTACCGCAAAGTGATCCCAGGGGCAAGTGGACTCCTACTTACGAAGGACCATTTATGATCAAGAGCATCTTTTCTGGTGGGGCAATGATTCTAACCACTATGGACGGTGACGACTTGCCACACCTTGCGAACGCAAACATAGTCAAAAGATACTACGCATAAATAACCCGACAAGTTGAAAACCCGAAAGGGCAACTTGGGCAAAAATGGGCATCCCGGTGAATCGAAAACCCAAAAGGGCGGTTCAGGCAAAAATAAGGGATAAAACAAAAAATTTGTACACCCGGCAAGTTGAAAACCCGAGAGGGCGACTTGGGCAAAAAAGGGTTTCCCGGTGGATCAAAAACCCGAAAGGGCGGTCTAGGAAAAAGTTAGGGAATTAAAGCGTATGACTATGTCTCCTCAGATCACTTTAAGAACAATCTTTTCACCAACAAGCTCCAAGCTTCTGATCAATCCAGTCATCGGCGGACGAAACAGCGAATGGACAAGATATTCAGAGTTGTGAAGGCTATAGCAGAATGGGAACCCCATGGAATTTTTACACATAGCCATCTTTCTTTTGTATAAAATTTTTCTCAATTTTATGACAACATTCTCTTACTAGGATGTTTGTCTCCTTTGTACAAAGATACTCACAAAAGTTAATACAAAGATACTTCAAAGTGCAGAAATTTGTTTACCTTTCTTTGCCTTTTTACACTTATGTTTTATTTTAAAACGTCCAATGTTTTGTTAAATAGGCATATGCATTTGAATATAATCACTGCTTACAAATAAAACGAAATTGAGAAAGGATAATTACTGATAGGTTAAAGGTGTAGGAAGATATCCTTATGTTATTTCAGAGGAAATCCCCTACAATACATCATTCAGATCCTCAACAAAGCTAAAAATTTGGAGTATTATTTCCCCAACGGAGTTAAGCTTCAAGATCCTCAGCGGAGCCAGTACGTTCTAAACTTGATTCCCCAGCTGAGGTAAGTTTCAAAGTTCTCATTAGAATTCAAACTCCCGATCCCCAGTGGAGCCCAAAAACCCTGAAATACCTATCCCTAGCTGTGATCGGTGGAAATAGAACTGACTGTTTAAAGCTGGTTCGCGAAATATCGCGGAAGCAAGAGTCACCACCGTCTTTTATTTTCTCCAACATGGAAAGGACAAAAGCACAGCAAAATTCCTTATGAGATTGTTTCTCGGTTCGGGAGGTAGATTTATAGAAAGGGAAGGTGTTAGCACCCTTTCTATCCGTGTTTATCCACGAGCTCTTAGATACTTGCTCTTATGTTTCCAAAATGATGTTTGCTTTTCAAAATGTGAGTGGGTTTGAAAAAGTTTCATTGAAAGATTTCTGAATGACTCTTGTATCTGTCTTCAAGAGTGTTTGAAAAATTTGTTTTGAAAGCTTTTGAAAGTGTAGTGTGAAAAGTATTTTGTTTGTTTTTGAAAAGAGCAAGTACCCATGAGTCATCTACCTACCCTAAGGAATTAGGCTGTGTAAAAGTCCTTAAGGTAGTGCCATCCCACCATTGAGAGGTAGGTAGCACCACCGTTAGAGGTGTTCGGGTCAATTTGATTGAGGGACAGTGTGGTCACCGAAGCAATAGTAGGAAACCTTAGAAGTAACCCTAATGTCCTAGATCCTTTTATCCGAGGCAACCGTTTCGAGGCAACTGTTTCGAGGCAACTGGATCTTGGACATAAGAGCGACTGCTAAAACGTCCTATACTTGACGACCACGTTTCAAAGGCAACGAGTGAGGCGTACCCTAGAAGTGGTGTGTGCATTGTGTGTTGTTTTCATGTTATGTTTTATCTTTGATCATGGCATTGTGAGCTACACGTTGTTTTTAGTTATCATACATTCTTTCATGCAATTAGCAGTTAGGAGTGCGGAAAATTAAAAGACGGAAAGATAAAAGCTACGCTATTACAAGGCGTGAGTCTATACATCGCCAAAATACAAAGACCCGTTTTTGGTAAAGATGCGGAAAGGAAAAAAGCAATAAACCTAATTACTATTACATCCTTGAACAGTTACATAATAATCAAATAAGAAAATAGCGCGCGAATAAATTAAACGGGACGTCCGAGGGTTTTGGACCCTTTGCTTGAAATTAAATTAAATTAAAACCTAATTAATTATTTAAAGAAAAGAAAGTGTTTTTTGTGTTTATTATGGAAATAAAGAAAAGAATTTAAAAGTTAGTAAACAACCCTAATTCTAGATTATTTTAATTATTAAAGAAAATGTCAAAGTTGACCTAATTTACTAATTAATTAATTTACATATTTATGTACAAAATAATAATAATTAATAATGATAATAATAAATTAATAATAATAATTAATTAAGAAAAAGATAAAAGTGTCAAAACCTAATTCTATGTAATTTTTATTTATTAAGAAAAAGGATTAAAATTAAAACCTAATTTAAACTAATCAATTAATTTTTATTTACAAAAATAGGTTAGTGGTAAATTTAATAAATAATTAAAAATAAAACATTTTTTTTTGAGTTTCTGATTTTTATTAGGAAAAACTATTTTATGGTGAATTAATAATAATTATTAAAAAAACAATTGAAAGAAATTGAAAGAAAAGAAAATTAAATAAAATTAATTATGCAAACCAAGGGGGTGTCTAGCCCAAAGTGGGGGGTTTTTGTGAAGCAATTCAGGCCCATTAAGACAAAGCCTGGTTGACTTTCCTGATTGTGTGCGTGCTGTTTGACTGGAGCATACCATGGATTCCATCTCCTGGCCTTCAGATTGTTCATCAAGGCCACTTGGCAAGCTTAGGCGTGGGTATGTATGGTGGAACGTTTGAGAAGCGCTGTACCTGAAAGCATTAAGAAAAATATGAAGAATATATGGGGGACCTGGGAATCGAATCCAGGTCCCAGTACCTCTTGCTATTATACCTTTGCCAACTGAGCTATCCAACGCGTTTGTTATATGAATGGACCACAATTATTATATAAGAAGAATAATGGCCAGGCTGGAAGTACAAAAAAGCGTGCGCCATGTTTGAATCCTCCAGTCACGCCTTGCCACCTATTGTCTTCCTCGTTTTCCCTGTAAAAAGAAAACAAGATAGCGGGGGTTTTAAACCCCCACAAAACACAAGTCCCAATAATAGCGATTAGAGCTATGGGTCACATAAAAAGGGCGCGAGGGTCTGGTTGAATTCGTCTGGCCTTGACGAATTCAACCATGGTCATGACATGGTCCAATTTTTCCTCCTGTAAAAAACCCCAAAATCCAAGCTTTAAAAACCTAAATTTCTTCCATGGTATATTTTGATTCAGGCAGCGTTAGTCCAATTAGATTATCCTAATCGCTTCAGAAGGTCCCTATTAGCATAAATCAAACAAGAAAATAGACTAAAAGCACATGAAACATGATATGCAGGTTTGAAAAATAAGGCAATCCGTGTGGCTTATTGTCTTTGATTCTTTGCGTGTTTGGACTGGTTCTTGATGCCAATAGACTCCTGGAGACTCAGGCAAGGTGATTGAATCCTTTTTAGGCGTGGAAAGGCACTGCAAGTAGGAAATCAGTTTCACCCTTTTCTTGAGTTTTTTGCAATTTGGCTATGGAGTCTTAGCCGCTTTCACGTGTCTTCTACACTAGGGTTGGCCTCAGCATATGTATGTGATGTGAATTAGGTTAAAACTTTGGCCCAAAAGTCCATGAAATTAAGTTTGCAATCTTTGATTTTCAATCATGTAATTTTCAATCTTTTTTCAATGAAAACCTTGCCAAATATGGATGATCTTCCCTTTTTGATTGAGAAACGAGTTTGCCAGCTTGCCCTGATTTGATTTGCTTCACAAAAGATCCAAAAAACATATCTTTTTAATTTTCCTATAATTAAAATCAATTAAATGAATTAATATAAATATAAATTCAATTAATTAATTAAAAATAAGAAAATAAATTATTTTGAGCTCAATGGGTCGTGCATAGGCTTTGGGTAATGATTCAAGAAAGAATTTGAGGCCCATTAGCAAAATTGAAGTGTTTTAGGCAAAGTTGACTTTTGAAAGTTCCCAAAAATTTCCCAACTTCTCCAATGCATATCTTGCTCAATTTTGAAGCTATGAACATGTTCTTGGACCTTAAGAAAGGTCTTGAAGTCCTCTAACCAATTCCTTTGGTCCCATGTCATTTTGATTTACCAATCTCAAGTTATGGTCTTTGACTTAAAGTGCCTTTTTGTTGACTTTTGAAAATGACCTATAATGTTGAATTTGATAACTTTTTGTGAGAGCATTTCTTGGACTTGGAGTGTGAATATGAGTTGTAGGAAATGTCATCCCCTTCAAAATGAGCATTGGATGGGATATTTCTGATAAACCATGAAGAAGTTATGCCTTGGTCAATTTGTAGTTGACTTTTCAGCTGTCCAAAAATAGAAACTTTTGACATCTTAAGACTTTTTGAGCCATGCTTGTGGAATCATGATCAAGAATTGATCAAATGATGATTGTGGCTTCAAAATAAGATGTTGACCAAAATTTTTGACTTTTGACTGTCAAATGACCATTTTACCCCTGCAGTTGACTGTGGAGCAATTAGGGCTTTTGACTGTGCAATTTGATGCTGTGAGTCTTGAAACTTGACATATGAATGCTTGACAATGTATATAGGCATGTGGGACTTGATTGGACCCTTGAAAACCTCATTTTCTTTGCAAGAACCAAAACCCTAATTTTAACTGTGTTAGGAGGCAATTGGACTGTGCAACCCTTGAGGGATTTTGAACCATTTAGAGATTGACCTTGACAAATCTTGAAGAATATGGGAGGGCAAATTTTGGGGTACAACACTAGCGGAACCAGAATATTCTAAACCTTCTTTCCCAGCGAAGTCAAGTTTCCAACTATCAACCCCCGGTGGGAACTGTTCAACTTACCTCAATTTCCCCAGCAGCTAGGATGATTCCCCAGTAGATTGGCGTACAACCCAAGCTCCTGATTTCACTGGTCGAGTAAACATTCTCCCCGGAGAGTTATTTCCCTGCAGATCGAAGATTCTCAGTCTCATTTCTCCAAACAGAAGCCTCCTAGGTTCCAACTCCCCAGTAGAGATTTTCAGAATTTTCCTTAGTTCCCAGGAAAGTCTTGAAGGATTCTCATTCCCCGCAGAAGTTGTCAGAACCCTTGTAAATCCCCACAAATCGCCAAGGATTTTCAATCCCCAGCATTGGTCCCAGGATTTCTCATTTCTCAAACAATCAGAGATTCTTTAATCCCCAAGCAGTCAACAAGGATTTCTCATCTTCAACAATCAAAGATTTTTGAATCCTCAGCATTGGTCAAAGATTCACTTTCCCCGGCAGCAGTCAAGGATTTCAATGTCTCCAGTTATCAAGGATTTATTTTCCTCAGCAAGACAGCTACTCCGCTTACATGCATAACCATTATATCCATATATCATAAACATTGATGAAACACAATTCATTGCATCATACATATCATGCAACATAACTTTGTGTTTTAGCTAACATTTTACCCTTTTTCAGGATAAGATTAAAAGGCTATCATCAACAATTTTCTTGATACAGTATGGATACACCCCAGACACGGCGGTCATTCTATTACTCATTTACAATTTCAAGTCAAAATACAGTACAGATACATCCAGACACGGCGGTCATTCTACTACTCATTCAGACTTCAACAATCCGATACAGACTATATACGCTCCAGACACGGCGGCCATTCTATCTCTCATTCAGATTCAACTATCAACTTCAAGTTCAGATACACTCCAAACACGGATGCCATTCTGGCCTTTACACCAGCAGTTTGATTCTCCCCAGTGCAGTCGCCACAGAAGTCATTCTGTCACTTATTTAGATCCCAGTTACAGTACGAATACACTCCAGACACGGAATTCATTCTGCTACTCATACAGATCTCAACTTCAGATACAGTCCAGATACGCTCCAGACACGGTTGCCATTCTGTCACTCATTCAAAATTTATCCCCAGCATACAGTTGCTCCATATACAGATGTTTCTCTGTTACCCATTCAGAATACAGATACATCCCAGACACGGCAGTCATTATGATATTCATTCAAAGTTCAAATACAGTTACAGCTCAGATATGCTCCAGACACGGACACCATTCTTTTGCTCATACAGACTCAGTCTCCAAATACAGTTTAAATGCATTCCAGACACGGATACCATTTTGACGCTCATTCTTCTGACCTACAACATTGCAATTCAACAAACATTCTTGGATGGCATCTTTAAGCCCATATCCAGCAAGATTCTACCATCTCCAAATGGAATCTTTAAGCCCATTTCCTCAGCTATATTTTGACGAGTGCAAATTTACGGACACTCTAGTGTCCAATCCTTTTTTACCTTCGAGTCGCGAAAGGCAAACTTGCCAATATAACTCTTCAGGTTCAAGAAGATTGAACAGGGGAAACTGTTGTACCCCAAAATTTTCCCTCTCATTTCATCAACATTTCTCATCACAAGACTCTTGGAATTTAAGATCAAACTAGGGTTTGCTCTGCTCAAGACACCTCCTTGCACTGTTGACCTAAATTAGGGTTTGAGTTTGCACAGGGATGTTTTGACCCACAATGCTCAAAATGATTTTGATACTCCATGTTGGACTCACAAGTTGGTCCATACCAAGTTTCAAGCCTTGAATCAAATTTTTGCCCATTCAATTGGACAGTTGACCTAAAAATCAGCTGTATTGGGGAAAAAGTTAACTGTGGACAATTGACAGTCAAACCTCATGAAATTTGACCCACATAAACATAATGAACTCATATGAACCATTTGATCAAGTTTGGATCATAATTCCACAAGAAATTTAATCAGATCACCAAAAGGGCAAAATGGTCATTTTTAGGGTTTTGACTGTACAAAGGCAGTTTTTGACTGTTTGACCTAGCCAATGGAAAATAAAGCTCAACCATGGACACAAGGACTCAATGAAATTGTCTTGACCCATTCAATAAGTTCAAAAGACCTCAAACGCATTGGGTTGACAGATGAATTTTTCAGTCAACTGATCAAAATTTGACTGTACACTGAAAAGTCAAACTTTGACTTTTTGGTCAAAATCAAGTGCCAAGGGTTATTTTTCATCAAGACATGTCAAATTATGAAACTTGTTCATCAAGAAACCCAAAATTGCAAATTAGGGTTTAAAATGGAAAAATTTCATAACTTAGAAATTTTCTAAGTTATAAAATTTTCCTATTTTTTCCTAACTTTGTCCCATTTTTTCACCAAGAGAAAAATCGATTCAAACAAAACTTACAACATGAAAGTTGTAGTCCATCACAAAGTCTACAACTTTGATTCACAAAGTTTTCTCAAAAGAAGCTTGGATCTCAAGTTATGATTTTTGGAATAAGGGTACCTAAAACTTTTAACTTAGAGAGATTTTGCCCTAGTTTAGGCAGGATTTTGATCTATCTTCTTGGCCATTTTTAACATAGTTCCACTTGGAGTTTCAAGTTTAATTTCAAAGATGGATTATAGTACATGTTTCAAGCTTTCCAAATTGTCCAAGAACTCCTCAAACACCTTTGTGGTTAGGGAGAATCGAATGCTTGAAGTTGGCAAAAACTCACTTTGTGACCATGGCCAATACATGTTCATACCACTTGCCAAGTCTGACCAAGCTAGCTTATTACACAATTACAGGCCTCTAAACCAGTTTGTACTCCATAATTTAATGTAAATCCATTGAGCCAATTCATTGTCTTAGTCATTAGGGTATTGTACACAAGTTTAATCCCTAAATGGTAAAAGGCACATTTCCATTTTTGCAAAATGTTGCTTTATGTCAAACCACTAATCCTTGAGCCTTGAACAAGATCTTATGCTGTCAACCAAATCCACAAACTTGGGGCCAAGCTTGCACAATGTATGCAGCGTTAGAGCTAGCATGTACATGCCTGCTCTTGGTCACTTCTCATTTTGCTTCATAACCAAGGCATTATGCAAAAAGCCAACAACTCACATATTTGATAAAACCAACTCAAGCAAAGTTGTCAAACAAGTTTCATACAGTCTTGCAAGTCAGAAGCACGAGCCTTTCACTCCTAAAGCATCCTCATACTCCAAAACCACTTTTTCTTGCAAAACAGGGCCAGTTCTACAAATCACAAGCCACTATCAAATTCCCTCGTGCGTTTTGTCCAAAACTACT
Source organism: Vicia faba (assembly GCA_948472305.1). Classification (NCBI taxonomy): domain Eukaryota; kingdom Viridiplantae; phylum Streptophyta; class Magnoliopsida; order Fabales; family Fabaceae; genus Vicia; species Vicia faba. Next base: position 1,026,938,285 of record OX451738.1, read on the forward strand.
TCAAACACATTCCAATCAACATACCTGAGCTATCCAGACCATTCACAAGTTGTTGTAACTCCTTTAACACACATTGCCATTTTTGTTTGAAAGCTTTGCAGGTTGAGTTGCGTAGCGCGATTCAGGCCACTTCAAAACAAACTAAGCATTGGGAAAGGTTCAGTGGACATCAGGCAAGCTCAAAAGAACCTCAAGCACCATTGAAAGTTGCTACATTGTCCAGCTCGAACTCAACTGAAATAGGTATTTCATGAACTTCTATCTCTCTATTTAGGAATAGTTAGACTTAGGTTTGTGAATGAAAGATGTTGTATTCATAGCCCTGAAACCATACATGTGCTTAGTTTTCATTTATATTAATCGTGCTAGGAGAATTTCATCCATGAACTTTCTGAAAAAACTAGGTTAGAAATTAGGGCCAGAGAAATTCTCTCTGGTCTTTGAGAGTTAGCTTAAGTTTTTTATATGGTTAGATTCGTTGTTTGATGCTCTACAAGTTTCATGTTTTGAGTTTTGTCAAAGGATCACAAATACAGGAGATACAAGTTTGTGTGGAAAACGTGCGTTTTTTCAAACTTCTGGAGGTTGAAGATGAAGTCTGGGCTGGGCCTGGATTTCTTTGCTTTTGACACCTCCCAATTCACTTTCAGCACCCCTTGGCCCATTTCTTTGTATATT